>JAOTAV010028372.1:0-17983 GCA_026546445.1 Cyclargus thomasi
TGTCAGTCCATCACGCTTCGGACTTTTATGTATATAATAATTAAGTATATATAATATGTGTAAATTTTTATACCAATGACATATATAAATGTGATTATTATTTTTAAATATATTACTCTATGCTATTGTATATTTAACTTGTTTTTTTTTTGTATTGTTTACCTTCGGAGACTACGAACTCGCTATTTTACCTATGACTTGAAGGTTTCTGTCTTTGATAGCCATTTTAGTGTTTCGTTCTTTTATACGATCGGTTGACGCCTCTAAAGACATTTTGGTAAAACTAGCTACAGCGTCACCATCAGTATCAGTGTAATAGACACAGGTATTAGTATGCCTAGATATGGCTACGACTGCGTGAGACACACTGTCATAGATTGCACAGATGCCAGCTTTCGGGACTTGGTCTGTATGATGATCACCGAAGGACTCGTTAATCCCCAAGCCTCGTGAATTGTAAAAACGCGAGAGCCTTTTCCCGAACCATAGCCAATGTTACTTAAAGCTACTTTCTCCTCCTGTGTATGTACTAAGTACAGGGTATTATGTTCAGTATTAGGTATTCTCGCTCCTGTATATTTCATTAGCCTCAGGTACCGCACAATTTCCTTCGATGTATAAAAATTCAAATACGGGTTAAAAACCTCAATTTATACTTACAGGTTAAGGTTAATTTCGCGGAATATTGCTAAAAATCTTAATTTGCTAAACTATAAACTTAGTTGTAAAAAATTACAAAGTTTTCGCAAAAGACTTGCATCGTGCCAGAAATAACCAAACGAGCAATAAAGACGTAAAGCCATACTCAAGTTATTTCCTTGTTTTTGATTATCCCCAGTCCCCGACTCCCCACCTTTTAATAAAGTGATAAACCGTTTCCGGCAGACACGCGATGCTCTTTACAATTCTTTATAGTTATTTTATAGGCTTTTCCTTTGTAGCACTTACTACCATAACAAATGTTTATGACGCCTAGTTTATTTCGTTTATATCTTAGGTAATAAAACTCAGGATTATAACTTGTTTATTTTTTCTAGGTTAATGCAATTTAAGGGCTGTTTTAGCTGCAAGGTACGTGAATTAGCACGTGGTCGAAATTAAGTTTCGACGCATTTGGCTGGTATGACACACGGTAAGAAATAGCGCGGCCGAAATTCATTTCTTGTTATACAAGACGTTTCCGCCGAAACGCTACCGAACTAATGTCTGGCTTACATGTATTAAGTAGATAAGTAGTTAACTTAATTTTAAGTGACTTAACTTGCCACTTGTTTTTTGTCAATTTTTTGTTTACATAAAAGTTATTAACTTAAAATTACGTGTAAGCCAGACATAACGCCCGACAAAAGTTTTGCTGGACGCGATTGTATGCAACGTAATTTCGACGGAATCATGCGGAACGTTGGCCGCGTAACTTCAGCCTTTTTTTATGATATTTTAGGAAGCAAGAAGGCAGATGGGTTACCTGATGGAAAGCAACTGCCGTCGCCCATGTACGCTCGCGATTTTCGAAGGGTCGCATGTGCGTTGCCTACTTTTAATGGAATAGGGAACGGGAACAGGTAATTTTTGTTTTAATTGTGAGACCGTGGTATCACTCCGGTTGCGCCGGCCCATTCGTGCCGCATTTCTCTCCCACGGCAATGAGCGTCCGTATGAGATCGGAAAATGTCTCAGTGATGCCTCCAACCGGGGTTGAACCATCACTCTCTCGAGTGCGAACCCAAGATCTTCCACTAGGCCACGGACGCTCTATATAAACGGAGCCTGGTGCATCGAAGCCTGGTGTCATTAGACACATTAAACCAGTTTAAGCGGCAACGAAAATATTATTAGTCAATAAACGCTTACTATTTCGTAGATCCAAAAATATAATTTGCTCAGTATTGCTGATTGCTAGCAAATGTAGGGTTAAATTTTCAAATAGAATATCGGTATAGAAATCATGAGAACGTGATACGAATTCCAACATAGGATTTATACAGCAGAAATTCCGAATTCGCATAATAGTGGTGACTGGTGATCCTATTTCGTAGTTGTTGTAATTTAAGCACGTTTCGTAATTCAGGACTGTAATATGTGTTTTAATGATATTTAGGAGACAAGCAAGCCGACGGTTTACTTGATGGAAAGCAACTGCCGTCGCCCTTGGACACTTATGATATCCGAAGAGTCGCAAGTGCGGTGCCGGCCTTTTATGAGAGAATAAGGAATGGGAATAGGGATAGGGGATTAGGGAAGTTGGGCCGCCGGTAAACTCACTCACTGAACGAAACACAGCACAATGCCGTTTCACGCTAGTTTTCTGTAAAGGCCGTGGTATCATTTAGGTCGAGTCGGCCCATTCGTGCCGAAGCATGGCTCTCGCACGGCAATGAGTATTATGTACATGATTTCGGAAAATATCCCATTTCCATCCAACCTCCACCGGGGTTCGAACGTGCACCCTCTCGAATGCGTCAAAGGTCTTACCCACTAGACTACGGACGCTTTCGACGCTTACTTCATATTATGTAGTAATCATAATATGTAGTGGGTAAGGGGTTATTTCGTAATATTTCCCCTAATACAGCCTCATTTCTTTAATGAACTTTTTTCCTGTCACTTCATCAACTGAGAGCCGAAGTAATGTGCCAATTTTGATAATACTTTAGGCTGTGTATATGTTTCTTATATAGAGTTGATTGTAAAAGTAGCAATAATAATATAATATCCATGGAGCTTGACACCACGTCAATCTGGCCCCATCCTTAGTACATAAGGGAACTTGTGTTAAAGGTAGCAGACAACGGAAATATATATTTAATACTTTTTATACTATACACAATCATACACTCAAGTGCCACGAACATTTGAAAACTTTTGCTCTGTTGGCGTAATTCGAACCCGCGACCCCCAGCTTAAGCTTCCAACCAAAGTGCTTATGAAAGTGAAGAAAAAATGTGATTTGTCTATACAAATCACATTTTTTCTTGCTTATGTTTCTGGGGCCAGCGCCCCAGAAACATAAGCTTCTCCATATAAATCACAACATTTTTTCGCTTTCAGCGCTGCTACCCTTTCAAACCTTTTATACACACCCTTGATTAATATGAATTTAGAAATCGTTTATCGTGTCATCATGCCGTCACATTGCGGTGTAAAAAGACCCTTAGTGCGGTGTAACCTTTGTGGTGGTAACTCGATTACAGCTCGCCTTTGTTTTTACTATACTGTACTAGCTTTTGCCAGCGGTCGCGGTCAGTTCGCTAGCGTCGAATTTGAAAAATTAGAACATTTTGGGATCATGATGTTTCGGAAAATTTAGAAAAATCCCTTCTTATAGGCCAACTTCGTCATACATACCAAATTTAAAATCTCTAGCTAAACTAGTAATATTATACTTAGACTGTAATACAATATTTATAATGTAAAGCAAGCACTACTTACATTTCTTATCTTTAGCCGCCGGCGTCAAATCCCATACTCCTGATAACATCTCTACCATGAAGGTTTACAGCTACGCTAAGGTTTACGCAAGATTATTCCAGAAATTGTGTTCTACGAAAAATGTCGTGAGTTTTGCCTAATATTGGTTGTTTTCCCCTTCTATTATGGCGCAGGAATTCGGTCGGCATGATTTATGGCTTATGCAAAGAATAAGAGGATATTTTCTACATCATAATTCAGCCTAGTTGAGATTGGAGGCGGGGTTGAAAGATGATATATCAATCCACATTTTATGCGTGAGCCCTTTTTATTTACAAGAAATTAATAATATATTCCATGAAAACTGAGAGGTTGCGTTGTATGTATTTGTCTCTGGCTTTTTTTGTATTCAGTAGTGAATTTTTATGAAGGTTTTCGTTTGTTTCAAATACAAATATCAAGAAAGACGAAAATGGTCTGTACATACTGGTTTTACTTCTTGCTACCAAGTTACGTACTTGGTAGTTAGAAGTAAAACCTTTTATACAAGCTGGATTGAGACATAATGGTAAGATCTTTTGCCATCTGCAAAAGAACTAAAACTCGCTATTGTTTTAGGTACTAATTTTAAATTATTTTTATATTTTAGAACGTGGCCTTTTGCTTTGCTCTTGAGATGGTAGAAGGTTTGGATCCTGTGTAAAGGCAAACATTCTCAAGTACATAATCTCGTATTGCGAAAATGTCACTCGCAATATCTTACTTAGGCAATCAAATAGCCATTTAAAACCTTGTCCCAGTTTCTTATGATATTTGAAGAGTGTTAGCGTTGCTTCGAAAATACTATATTTCAATCATTACATAGATGTACTGATTAAAGGTTAGAACCTTTAAACAATCTCCATGTATTATATTATATATATTATAATCATGAATTGCCATTCAAAACAATGAGATTTGTGTAAAGCTATAATGCGGGTTCCTGCTTATAAAATATTCGATTTTATTTTATTCATAAATTTTAAATATATCGCAGTCATGCTGGAGCCCTTACATAATTTTTAGGCGTAATAATAATTTAAACAATTGTTCAAAACCTGGAATTTGGGCAAATTCATGTTTCAAGGCAATAAATGTTCTTGCACCAGTTCCACTTTTTTGTAGGTATTTATTACAATTTCAATGTTTTTCAACAAAATTATTCTCATATTTTTATTGTTCACTTGGCCTTATACTACAGTACCATGGCGGGCTCAAGGACGACTTATAAATACCCCCTAATTGGCCTTCTGAGGTACAATTATGGTATAACAAGACGAGGAAAGTAGAACACGAGAATTATTTAATATGTAGTATTAATAAATTATGGCTGCTAAACGCTGATTCCTAAACCATTTGGGTAAACGTCTATTACATTATTTTAGTTCTACCTGATTCAATACGACTTAAACGTATTAATTGAATCTACTAAATTATACATAGGACCTGTCTCACCGCTTACTGATAAAGTTTCTGTTAGGCTATCCACAACTTTTTTGACAGATTCTCCATACAAAATCTGTCAAATAAAGTTGTGGATAGTCTATATCTGTAAGCGGTGAAACAAGCACTTATAATTGCCGCTATTGTTATACTCGTATGCTATCCATAACATAATAATTGACAGTATGGAGAATGTGTCAAATAAGTTATGCAATGAATAAGGCACTTAAGTCATATTGCACCTCTTTCTGATAATTGTCGGAAGAACTATCCGACAGTTATCAGGAAATATTATGTAACTTATTTACACTTTCTTCATACTCATTTTGTCAATAATTAAATGTTATGGATAGCCCACACGGTACTTGTCAGGATTCCGAATGTAGTGCAACAGGCCCTTAGGGCTTAGAGTCTTAAAGTAACGAGCAGGATGCGCAAAATTGTAAATGCACAGAAAAAATGTAGTAAATGCACAGAAAAAAATACGGCAGGGCTATCATGTAACTCCCTAATAATTAGCAGCAAGGATTTCGGAGCAATAATTGCGCAATTATTGCTCCGAAATCGCAAATTTGTATCATGTAACAACAAAACAATGCGATAACAATATAGTCGCAATGTTCGCTTTCGTATGGATTATGACAGCAATTTTAACAATTAAGCGATTAATTATAAGATTATTATTAAAGCGATTTAGAATATATAGTTCCTTTGAAGTTTAGCAATTCAACGCGATTTCGTTTCTATCGCTATTGCTAAATGTTTGTTGATCGCTTTTTTTACATAATAGCCCTGCAGAATATTTTTTAAAAATAATTTACGATAGAGAAAATATTAGTTTTAATATAATATTTTTGTCAAGAAATGTTGAAAAAATGTTACATTACATTATTTTTCGCACAAAATATTCCGATACTCAAAGTACTCGTATATCTAATTCAGCCTTTATAGCAGGAAGACATACTTAATATTTTTGTTATGAATTCAAAATTATAGTGGATTAAAAGGCCTTATTATTTAGTTATTTCAATTTCACGCAACTCTGCAAGAACGCGAACGCGAAATGTGTAGAAAATGCTAATCTTGACATTCATTTAACTAGGCCGAGCAATTACTTTAAATAGAACTAATTGTGATTCACGCTGAAAGTAAGGAACTTAACCACAAAGTTCTCGAAAGTAAATTTTGATGAAAATTCATTTACGCCGCAACCTCCATTAGGTTAGTCGTTATCTTCACGAGAATTAGTTTTTATATACCGAACTTAACGTTTTGCTCCGTATAATTGTTATCACCGAAGTTATACCAAAATTATTAGGACATTTGGATTCTTGCTCATGTACGATCGTCTTTATATAGAATTTAAAAATAAAAAAACCCTCCAACAAAAAGAATATTTGCAGAAATTTGGTTTAGTTAAGTTTCAAGTAAGCGGTTGAAAGTATAAGTAAAAGAGTACTTTCAACCGCTGCTACTTTCAAACGGCTAATCCGAATTTTATCAAACATGTCTAAGAACACAATTTTCGTAATAGCGCCCGAGCGACATGAGTTTGCACATACAAATCACAAAAAAAAAAATATTTTCGCTTTCAGCGCTGCTACTTTCACAGTTGAACTCTATAGAGACACATACGATCATTCACTTTTGTTACACCCTGTAGACTGTAAAATATTATCGTATATACCTTTTCTATTATATATTTTATTTAATATATCCACTTACTCTTACTTATTAAAGACCAGCTGTTACTCGCGACTATGTCTGCGTGACACTTTATAAATTATCCCGTTTTTACTACATTTTTTGATTACAGCTCGGCCGGCCCATTGGTCGTAGCGTGATGTTAGTTAGCCTTTACCTCGATATATGACTAACCAACACAAAGAGAATTTTCTAAATCGGTCCAGTAGTTCCTGGGATCAGCGCGTACAGATAAACTTTTCAGCTCTATATTATTAGTATATATGGCATCTGTAATAAGTAGAAATAATAAAAGTAATTCCAGTTAATTGATATGTAAGCTCAATCGATGACAAAATCCGTAATTAAATATATGTGGAAGTCAATTAAATATAACAGGGAAATAAAACAAACCATTACTTGCAGTCTCGTTTAATTTATTTTTCGTATTTCATTTAAACTAATATAATAAGTACATCAAAACACACATGCGTAACAAATTAGGCTGGAAGATATGTAAGATCTGTGATACAATTTCTACGATTTACAGAGATATTGCTGAGTACCTTGCTTCCGTTTATTCGAATAGACCTCGCGTGATCCAATAAAATATCTGATTTCTCGACACAATTGGTTTTATTTGTAGGGAATATTTTCTGTTTGCTTTGAAAGTTAAATTTTTTGTAGGAACTTTATCATCAAAAGGGAGTGTCTTACATATATCTGAAATAGCCATTCAGAATTCCCTTAATAGCAATTCAGAATTCCTGTTTTGAATTCAGTTTAATAATTCAGAAAGATCTGAATACCATACAATAGAAGTGTGGTTCATATAACACAAATACTGATTATTTAAGATTTTGATTTTTTCAGGCCGATCGGAACAAATAATGCTGACCATCGTATACCGAATTTGAATTCAGAAAGCCATTCCGGTGTGAAGCTAGCGCGGCCATGACTTGCATATATGATAATTCATAAATGGAATAAGAGTTTTGGGAAATTTCAGTATTCTGGTATAATACCATCATTTCAGCAGTAATTAACACTGGTTTCGATAGCTATAAAAAAGTAGAGTCACTTTTAAAACATAATCGCATAATTTAATCTTCTACCTAACATAAGCTCAAACAAAATAATGTTACGTGAATATTGAAACAGACACTCGTGGTCTTTCATTGTTCTATATAAATAGAACAATAAAAGTTCATTGTCTGTCTAACAAATGTATTGCCTATTTCGCATCAACGGAAGAAAGGTTAACCTAAATCTAGAATTGAAACGGATATGTTTCGTTCCACAAAGCACTAACACGTAGATAAAAGTAACATTTTACGCTGTGATATATTAATATTGTCATTGTTTACTTTAAGCAATTACGTATTAATATTACAATACATTACGAGGGGTATAAATTAGTCTTAACAGGTATAGGTTGGATTAAAGAAAGTTTGGGCCGAGGTCTACCAAATATTAATCTGCCGTTAAATGCTTAACTGCAAGTTAAATTTTTGCAAACCCAGGCCCACTTGAGAGGACGATAAAATTAAAGTTGGGATGATTTGTAAAAAAATCTAGACTAACCTATGTACATATATTACAAACAGGAAAACTATGGCATAACATGAACGTTATGTGTAGGAATTAACTTTTACGATTTATAATTTATATCCCACTAAAATATTCTAATTCAATTTATATTCAATAAAACAATATGACATAACCATGACATATTTCATTTATAAGCATTATATACCTCATCAATAAAGTTAATTTTATTAACCAACTTCCAAAGAGGTGGCGTTCTCAATTCGAATGTACAATATTCACTTATTGACGGATTTTCAAGTATTAAAAAAAGAAATATTTTTTGCAAAAGACCAGATAAGTATTGAAACTAGATCTCGATAATGCTAACCCTTAGTCTTTGTGAGCACAAAACAATGTTCCATTTTCCCATAAATGCAGACCAATCGAGCGTGTCTGTTTTATAGTACTAAAAGGTTAGATGGTGATTAGGATCGCTCCGACGTTGCGTGACTATAAAATGTTTCTAATCTACATTCTGGTAAAGTACAAATAAACTATTTGTGGTACCACAATATACCTGAATAAGCCATATTTCACCGGCCTAATTGATTTCGACGAATTTGTAAAGAATATAACAAAAAGCGTTTACTTTTTTAAGAAGGTCGCATGATTAAGCGTAATTGACATAATAATGAACGACACAAAATTGATGATCTCCTTTATATTTTTGATGCCATGTTAACCTTAATCGCGTAGGCCAGAGTTCACCATAAAATAAACGAAGATTAAATAATGATCTTAATTAAAATATTACTTTTAAACGAGTTAAATGATGAATTTTATAAATCTCAGACCAGATAAATCGAAATAAAAACCAAAGTATTGATAAGTTTTTAAAGCATTTTTAGAAAGCTATATGTATGAATAATAATTCAAATATTTTAGTAGAGAACTTTATTACAATATGTATATCAGTCTTATAAAATAAGCATAGTGTATGCTGTACGAATAAATATTCAGTCTGAGACATACAAAATCATTTAAAGTAAAAAAAGTGACTGAAATTGTGTAGAATTAACTTTTAATGTAAAATATTTAACGTAGTTAATTTACTAAATGTTATGTTTTCATAATATTATTAAGTTTTTTTTTACTGTGTTCAATAATGAAATAAATTTGAAAACAATATTTTTTTATTTCCATTCCACTTTATCCAGCTTGCCTGGACTAATTATAAGATAATGTTATTAGCTATTATTATTGTTACTAGGACCTATGCAAGCTACTGTACAACTATGGCACTATCTCCAGTATATACGCACATATACTTATTTTTTTAACATGGAATGATAACATGGAGTATTAAAATTGTAAATGAAATAAGTTTTAATATAAAACAGTCAATATAAGTAACACTAACGCTTAGAATGGCGTATAAATCAAGCTTTACAAAGGAATGTTATCATTAAAGCCATTATCTTATTAGAAGTAAAATTTTGATATCTCAACTTTATTTACTTATTCAAACCCTACATGAGACGAGTACTTTTACCATATACATTTATTGCAATTTAAAAAGATCGTGAAATTATTATCACACAATATTTTGGAAAAAAAAAATGCTTTTTCAAAAATGTAAAAATACTCATCTTTGCCTTAATCTCTGCTCTCAGATATTTTCTACACACATCAACATAATATAGACTTTTAATTGATTCATCCAATATTTATTTAACGTTCCGCGTGGGAACAGATATTCTGTATCGAGCACCGATTAATAGAATTGTTTACATCTACTTACCTAAATCTAAAACATAAATTACTATGGCAACAACCTCGTTTGGTTACAGAACTAGGCTTCTCGCAACACTTAAACAGTAGTTTAACGACTGCTACTTATCATTTTAGAATTTGTGGTAACCGAAGATTAATCTCTGTTTAAGCATTGGTGAAATCAGCCTTAATAGCTCGATTATTTAATTAATAAAGGTCTATGCGATACAACGATTATAAAATGTAGCAGATTAAATATAATATTTGGCAGTGCGTTCAAAAGGCTAGTAGTTGTTAAATGAAACAAAATTGGTGGTAAAAACCATTACTCAATTATTTCCATATGATATGTGACAGCCATCGGCATTATTAAAATTACATTTTTGGTTGACTGAAAATTGTGTATGTAGAGAATCATATTCAATGAATTTTTGATTTGGACACACTCGATTATGTAAAGTGATATTATTATCGTTAAAGCTTCAATATTTAAACTAAAATACCAAGTTCGAATATAACAACGTATATTGAAACACAATTATTGTGTTATTTTGTTGTCATAAAAAACATCATCGTAAGTATTAAGAATCTTATGATTGTGTGCATAATTGCCTGGAAAGTGTAAAAGTTATACTATTCAAATTAAATAACAGTTATAATTTAATTAACTCGATTGTGTAATGCATAGACCTTGTTAAGAATATTGTTAATAACAGGTACTGTAATTATAAAATAATACTTCATTAAATGTCTCAGCGTTAAGGTTGTTAGGCCTTCATTGGCTCAAATCAGGACTTTTCAACCTTGAAAACACTTATCACTTAGATTCCGTTCCTACATTTTAATGTGACATTAATGCAGCCCCATTTTTTGTTCGATACACATTGTTATCAGTTAAATAGGAAGAAACTCATGGATTTGTGTCAAATCAAAGCTTAACGCGTTCTCATTGATCAAAACTGTCTGTCTTAAGCTACAAGTAATTAAAAATTATGGAAGAGTAACTTCGTCAAAAACGTCAAAAAGTTATACAATTCTAATACATTTAAAATATTTCTGTGGTTTTTAGCTAACGTTGATTGACTGTCTGAAAGGAACCAATTTCAAAACGGTAACAGTATAGGAGTTATGTTTCTGTAGTTTTTAATTATTTTTAGGTTACACGCATCTAAGGGCCTATTTTACCGCTTATAGATAGTCTATTTATTTTACAGATACCACTTTATTTTACAGAGTTTCTTTGGAGAATCTGTCAAAAAAGTTGTGGATAGCCTAACAAAAACTTTAACAGTAAGCGGTGAAACAGGCCCTTAAAGTATTGTTTTGCTGTAATAAAACGGTATTAAACAAGAAATTTAGCCGCATTAGAGTTGCAATCTGTCCCAACTCAGTCACAATACCTCACTTCCGTCATCGGCCGTATCGGATTCTTGATGTCGATGTGTCGACCGCTGGATTTGATGCTGGAGACGCAGCCCCGGAGACCAGAGTAGAAGGCCTCTGGCAATCCCAGGGGGAGTGAAGGTGATCCTCCTGTGTATTGATTGAGAAATATTAGTGTTTTAATGGAAAAATACATCTTGTTCGTGGGCTTTGTAATCTAGTATATGTAAATTTCATAAAAATTCAAATAAACTTTGAACGAAGTATTTTTTTCATTAATTTACTTACAAGGCGATCTCTTGTAACATAGTTGTCTAGGGAAGTTTTACGTTAAAAATCTCTTGCATTTACTATTGAAATCATTGAATTTCGACTAAAAATATAATTCCAAAAATAAACCTGAGCGATGGGCGACAGATTCACTTACCTATCCACAGCTTAGGGTTCGACTTCGAGAGTACCAACAATGACTGCGAGTACCCCCTTATAGGCGGGGAGTCGTCAACTTGCAGCATAGCCAGTCTCTTCCGCCGCCGAACCACCGCCGTATGCCACAACCCATCATCAACCCGTTCTTTAGACTCGATGCTTTGAAACCAGTCTTCGTTCAGAGCGGAATTCATCTCCTTAACATCTGTATCGGTGTATAACAGCTGCAACCTGCCCTTGCTGATCCCGAGACCAACGAAATCTTGAGGCCGCACGCCGATTTTTCGTCGCCACATCAAAAGGCCAGAGTCGGAGTTAGTCCGGAATTTGATCTCGTATCTTATGCCTCGGAGATTACGATTTCTGAAAATAGCTTTGTAGCTGAAGCAATTACAAAGTAAATCGGAAAATAATTGAATTATAATAATTTTCCTCAATATATCGTGAAAATATTATCTATATTATTTTATTCCTAAAGGTTCAACAAGGTTGTGACATTCAGAAAATTATTTTGATTATTTTATTTGGGTCTCTATAATATATTTTATAATATTAAAGATAGCTCTGAAGTCTTCTCCAAGCCTTTAATCCAACAAATTCAATGTAAATCATATAAAAAAGCGTAGTGTAAAGTTTGAAAAACGAAGCTTTTGAAATCGAACTTCCAAGTCGCTCGAAACAACAAAAGGAGTCCAGACATCTTGACTTATTAAAAGACATCAAATGAACGACTAATGGGTGTGAAGTGGGTAACAGTTGGGCTGTTATTGAAAGGATTCCGGGCGAGAGTCGACCGAGGCACGTACGAGCACTCGCCGCGATCTGATACAACTTCACAACGCTAATGAACCCTGATTAGAATTAGCTTAGAAGGGGTTTAGGGTTCATCATTATGTGAGAGTTCCTTGAATAGGAAAAAGTATTTTCATTTAAATTTTCAGCACAGTCACATGACTCAACGGTCATTTACTTGAAATAAATGTATACTCGGTATTAAACTTTTTTCTAATCCTATAGTTCATTAAAACAAATTCAAATGTAGTCTATATTTAGTTTTAGAAACGGATTAGAAGTAAAATACGGTAGTACCGTGGCGTAGGCGCATACTACGCCGTAGCTACTCTACGCGTACACGTTACGTACGTGCAATTTACGTGATCTATAATAGGTTCCTATTTAATATTATGCATTCGCTCAAAGTTGACGACATTGTTCAATAAACCTCTGTCAAAAAAATTGTCATTTCCATACAAAATGCGATTGAAAAGTGTTGTGTTGTCACTTAGTTATTAACAGTCGCGGTTAATATAGAAATTTAATGGAGTATTAATTAACCGTACCGTCGATCTTAATCAAAAAGACAAAAGTAACCTTAAAATATTCAAACAAATAAAAAACTTCCTAATTTTTTACTATCTTAGTTGGTATAATTACTTGTATTTATTTTCCTAAAATAATTTTCTGAATGTCAAAAAAAAAAAATCATTTTGGCAACAAGAGTGTTAATACGTTATTATAAAAATAATTACCTAATCTATTATTATTATTGTATTAATTAAATTAGTTTGTCTGTCCCTTTGTGTACTATCTTACATCGTAATGTCCATCACCAACGTCTGTGTTAGTTTGTAAGCTAGAAAACATAAAATATATTAATGGAAAAGATTTACAACAAAGTAGAAAATTTCAATCAAGCGCCTTATGTCCAAGATTACTATAATAAGTTATTTTGCTACAGACAGTGCTCAAGTAATGTATCTCATGCTTTGTTAAAAATTTAAAAAAATAAATTGAAACGGTAAACATTAAACAAATTATTCATGATTTTTCAGAACGTACGTCTAAGTTTTAAATGTTACAGTTATGTAAATAAAAGTAACGGGCAAAAAGGAACACTTTTTAAAATGGGCCAAACATTTTATGGCAGTGAGCAACATTAAATTTGTAGCGAAACTGCACTTTAGAACAGAATCAACGGTAATAACATTTTCATAGTGAACTATGTAAAACCGTTTGCAATGTAACGCGCAGGGGAGCTTGGGTAACCAAAATCACCTCAGATGTGCCCAGGGCTGCCACACAGTTAATGTAATTAAAATTTTTTTTATACAAAAATTTGGCAAACAGATACGTACAACATTAAAAGGAATAGTAAAAAAAAATATGTTATACAAGGTAGGTTTATAGAAAATGTTAATTTTATTAGTTGGTACGTAAAATTTTAGAAGTATAAATAAAGTCCAATTTCACCTAATCTAAGTAAAACACTGAGCTATTTTTAGTCAAAAATTGATTCATAGCCGGACGACGATTTGACTTTGATTACGGTCAATTCCAAGTTAGAAGTGATATTTAGCATAACGTGACCAAATTAATTACATTCCCGGCTATGAATCAACTTCTCTGATAGTGTAGAAGAAATGAGTTTTATCGGTCAATGGTTTAGGTCATTTAGTCGTGCTACTACAATAATAATAGTAACTTGTATTGTTTATGGCATAACGGAACCAAATATCGTACCACCTGGTATTATTCAACTTTTCTGACAGTACAAAAGTAATACTACTAGAATGAAAAGCAATTTGTCGAGAGAGTTAATAATGAGAATAATTTCAATTACCTCCGTCCGCCGCGACTCCTGTACGAGAAGTAATTGTTGCCGGCGAAGTGTACGGGCGCGCCTTCGCTTAGCATCTCCACTTTTAATTGCACCTCACAGTTCCTTCCCTGATAGCCTTCGCGACACATGCATTTATATTCGTTTAGCAGCGGTATGCACGAGCCGTTGTTCTTGCATGGTGTTACACCTAAGAAAATAATTTGTCATTATAAAAAATCTTTAAATGAAAAAAGCTGATGATTTCGCTAACTTACACTAGATTTGCGAATTAGTAGAAAATACAAACGTCGTGCACTACAGAACATTATGTGCTTGTAGAAAATGTACTATATTATGTTGAAAACTTATCGATAAAGTTCCATGGCTTTAGTATTGTTAAGTCACAAAAAAAAACACTTGAGAATTTGTTCGTAAATTATTGTAGAATTTAAAACTATTCTAATTGATCAATGCCCACATTTTAAGTGTATTTAATAAAATAAGAAAATTTTGTGTAAATGGATGAAATAAACAATTATATCCACATGGTGGCAGCCCTAGCGTATCCAAACATTACTCATTCCTCCCTGCACTTACCGTCCCCACAAGGCGGTCCGGTGTACTTAGTCACGCCGCTAGTGGCGCAAGGCAGTCGATCCTCCTCTGCCACTATGGAGCACTTGGCCGACTCCGCGCTGTACATCGGTAGGGGACTGCCGTTAATAAACACCTGTTGCACAGCGCCTATGAAACTGCTGGTCACTGCCGACATCTTATGAGGTCGGATGTAGGCACTGAAAAAATATACCATCTGTAGCTCTGTAGTTTTCCTATAGGAAACTGCAAGAATGATTCTACTGTCGTAAGCCTAGGGTCCTATAGGGTCTTTAGGCTTACGAGAGTAGGATCATTCTTGCAGATGCTTTGCATTCCATCGTAATGTTGAACTAATCCCTAACTACCGTAATCAGAGAGGATTATTAAGTGCCCCGCGGTGTTCCTCGTGGCTTAGTCGAGATTAAAAAGTACCCTATGTGTTAATCCAAGATACCAGCTAGCTCCATGCTAAATTTTATCGAAATCGATTCAGTCATTTAAGCGTAAAGAACTATCACACATACACCCTTACGAAATCACAAACTTTTACATTTATAATATACTAATATTATAAAGATAAGATATAACTATAGTTATGTGAAGTCGACTTTACGCACGTGGAAATACTTTATCCAACGGGAGCATTAAAGGTGATATTTTAGATGAGCTAATAAGGTATTTTGTTTACAGTGTTTGGTTTATAGCAAACGTTAGTATAAGTTTAGCAGTTTTTGCATGATTGACGCACAAACATCTGAATAACACAAAACAAGATCGGGCTTAAATCAAAATCTTCTTTTAATTACATTTAAGTTATAAATAACCGTCTACGAGAGCGGCATGGCAGTTAGAAACATCCCTAAGTACCAAAGTGACCGAAAATATCTTCCTTAAAATTGAAATACACGTGCAAAAAATTGTATTACAGAAACAAGTTTACCTCAGAGTGCTGTTACTTTCAAACTTTTCCTGTATTTTAATTTTCGCAAAATACTTTTACTAAAACAAGAAAACCGCTAACGCTTTTGACGGTTAAAAGCCCGAAAATCCCGACGGCAAATATTATTAATATGTTGAGTAAATTCATAATTTTTTGGAGGAAAACTGGAATATTATGATTATGAGAATTTAAGGCGTCACCTCAGAATAATCCCTCGACTTACTCTGAGATAATTTAATTTGTTCAACGTCGGCTGTATTTATACATTTCCGCTGATAACGTTTTTACATATTATATTTTTATTCTGAGGGCGGAAAATCATATTGATGAAAGCTTATAAATGTAAATCTATATTCGAAAATTAAAAATACATTTATTTTTGTATGTCTTATTTGTTTTATGTTTAACATCGAACACACATTTCTCTTTTAAATAGGAATAATGGATATTATTACTTAACGTAGGATTAAATTAATCCCGATTTTTGTCAGTACATCGGAGAGTGCACCATATCTGAGAGGTATATTTTTACTAGTAATCTAATACATTAGTAGTATGTTAAGGCTTATTACGCAAGTATAATAATCTATTAATGTATTCAATAGAATATTTTACTCTAACTTTATTTGAAGCATTATTTTGCTACCTATACAAGTAATACTTACGGTAGAGAACCGATGAATAGCGGTATGGCCAGATCCAGATGTGCCAAGGGAGGTGGGGCTACGGCCCGCTGCGTAGGGCTTCGGTCTAGCTGCAGGGAGCCGTGGCGCTCTGCCCGCGCCGCCCTCACTCGGTGCCATCGACCTTTCGTCACTGGTACCGAGGACCTGTGTCAAAAAATTGTCTTAAGTCAAGTCAAAGTATTCCACGGCCTCTCTCCGATAGGTCATCAACCACTTATTTCACAGATTCTACATACTTCATCTATTATATAAGTCATGGATAGCGTATCCGATACTTATAAAGAAGTGCTACAAAAGCTCCCAAATAAAATGTAATTATTACGTTCATATATTATGTATTGTTGGTTTTTCGTGGAAATTAATGATAAATACGTTCAAATGAATAATTTAGATCTCTCTTTTATTCCTTCCGTGAAGTAAATGAAAATCCAAATATTAAGTGAAAATGTTAAAAAAAATCGAAACTTTGTTATGAGATTTTAGCTAGAGTTTGTGTTTTTCCTGTATATTACAGCGAAATGAGCGAAATATAAAATGCATATCTGCAAAATGTTAGCAACAAAAGTTGTATGGATATAGTTTGTAATTACATACTCCGCGACTAAAATTATTTGGAGCACCATTTTGAATACTAGAGTTGATGAGGAACATTCCTAGCCTGACATTTTTGCAGGTATACGCGGAATGCTAGGTTCGCCAACATAAGCTGAAATTTTAAGCGAAAATTATTGAAATACTCATTATATTCTAGAACTAGTTTATTATGTCTAACATGTGAGAATAAACTTAAACGTTTTACAGTAAATATGTTAACTAAATGCTCGCAACTTTTCGGCTTAGTAATTGATGATTCCAAAATCGGTACAATTTTTGCCGTCGGAGAGCCATGCTTTGCACGATAGGCCGGCTCGACTGGAGTGATACCACGGCCTCACAGAAAACTGGCGTGCAACGACATTGTGCTGTGTTTCGTTCAGTGAGTGAGTTACCGGTGGCCAAACTTTTCTAATCCCCCTATCCCTATTCCCTATTCAATCATAAAGGCAATGCACTTGCGACTCTTCGGATGTCACGAGTGTCCTTTGGCGACCGCAGTTGCTTTCCATTAGGTAACCCGTCTGCTCGCTTGCCCTCTATATCATAAAAAATTGAGTGTTAACAGGTAAATAATATCGTATACATACATATATATCATATACAGTGGTTCGGTATTTGATTTAGTATTAGCTGATAACTTCTATTCTCTATTATGAATTCGCTCAAGTTTGGAGGTGTGGTTCATTAGCCCGCTGTGAAATAATCATTTCCATACAAAACACGATTGTCAACGAAGTGTGTATAGTCACTTTGTTGTTGACAATCGCGGTTTGTATAGAAATTTGATGAAATAAAGGTTCAGAAGGTTAATGAAATATACCGCCATCTTGAGTGAATGCACAATATGTGTATGTTAAATTTAGGCATTAACGGTCT
>JAOTAV010028383.1:0-20781 GCA_026546445.1 Cyclargus thomasi
TACATCCATACATCCATACATCCATACATCCATACATCCATACTTACAAACTTTCGCCTTTATAATAGTAGTAGGATTTCAGGTTATAATTTTGTTTTCAGAATACTTTGGGTGACTATAGTGGGTCTCGTGCTGCACGGGTTTGGGATGGGAAGCCTTCTGGTTTCTACCTTCACAGACTCTTTGGGTACAGCTATGTAAGTATATATATAATACACCCGCAACTCCATTGCGTGAAAATTTATTTATAGCGCGGAAAATATACAATCAGAGAAGTTAAAATAGATACAGATCGTGGATCTGAGTAATTTGGTTGGATTATGTCAAACTCAGTCGACAGATCACGACTTACATGGAATTGACATATTCTGACTAGATGACGTAGGTCCATCAACTGGCTCTCTTTCGATTTCCCTCATTATACATTTTTTCGTTAACTCGTAAACCTAAATCCTTTGTCTTTTACCAGGGACTCCAAAGTATTTCATACTGAATTTGAGCAAAATCGGTCCAATTTGGATGTTAAGAGGTAAAAAGTAAGAGAGTTTCTATAGATCTGTAGACGGTGATAATCATAATATTACTAGCTGGCCCGGCAAACGTTGTTTTGCCATATAAATAATTTCCCCTAACAATGGGATGAAAAATTGACGTTGGCCGATTCTAATAGATACCGGATAAGCACAAAAAATTTCATTAAAATCGGTCAAGCCGTTTCGGAGGAGTACGGCAACGAAAACTGTGACACGAGAATTTTATATATTAGATTTGAGTTACTATGTCCCTAACAAAATTTTCATTAAGTGTCTCTTTATCCGTAACTTCCCGCCTACAAGGCTGCGACAAAAGATATGCGGTATGCACGTTCAAACGTTTTCATGTAAACATTTAAACGAATATTAAGCTTCAGCAGGATTGTTATTAAAGAGTTTCAAATTTAAATATCCATAATCGATGATAACGTATATATAATATAAAAACTCCCACACTGGTTTCGGTGACATTCAGGTCTGTTACGTAGGAGTAATTTTATAGTGCCCAAGTGAGTACGCAGTGCACAAGAGCACTCTCTCTTCCTTTACCCTTTTAACCCAGTGCGACGGATGACCGACACGACTGGCGAGAAATCAGGCGCAGGTCCGACTTTTTACATGCCCATCCGAAGCGTGGATCATCTTGCTTGTCAGACAATCAGGTGATCAGCCTTCATTGTCCGTAACAAAATTGGAAATAACATGTTTCCAACGCGGGATTCGAACTCACGACCTCCGGGTGAAAAACCGAGCTCTGTACCACTACACGGAGATGTAACATACAGACGTGTAGATTAAACTCCATTTTGGACAAATCGATCACCACTCACTTCACACCTCCGCCGCAAATCGTGTTATAATGAGTCTGACAAGATTGCCAATTTACTCTCAACGATTCCAAGAAGCTGATAAATAAACGTACCAAATGTACCAAATTGATTTCACAATTTTATAACCTGATGAAAAAGTTTGCAAGTTTTTTTTATACGTTTAAAACTAGCTTTTTCCCGCGGCTTCACTCGCATTAACATGTATCTTTGTTAAAAACTTTCAACCCTCGTTTCACCCACTGAGGTTAGAATTCCAAAAAACTCTTGAACACGTATTTATTAATACTTAGTAAAACACACTTTTCTTGCACTTTTTCCACTGTATTTTCTTAGATTTTACGAATTTATAATAAATACACTACCGGTTTCGACAAAGTCATCATCCTTTCACAAAGGTGTCTTGAAACATTTCTATGATTCTCAATCTAACAATGGCAAAGGCAAGCTTAATTTTAACACTTACTTTTATAAAAAAATACAACAAAAAAAAGAAAAATTAACTTTAAAAACTTCTAAGGATAGTTTTTAAAAAATATTGCCAGAACTTTGAATATCTAAATATATTTTGTCAATAAAATTTAAATATCGCACAAAATTAACATATTCGTATGAGGATTTAGCTCAATCCACACATTACTATGCCATATTTTACAACAACGATAAATAAAGTCAATAACACATGGAGGATACTGCTTACAGTTGACCTTCAAAATATCTCTTGTTATATAATATAAAAAAAAACTAAACATGTTTGTTACTTAGCGTGTTGGCCGAATTAAGTCCACTAGAGGTTGCCCTGTGGTCGAAATTCGTCGAAAAAAAAATGTACTTTTTTTTTATTTTTTTAATCTATCGTGTAGAGAAACTATAAAAAACTATAATCTAGTTTCTAAATTCCATCACGGACTATAACTTAGCACAAAAGTTGTGTTACCAGGACAATATGTTTTACTAAAATAAAAACACAGACTTCAACCATAAACAAAAAAGTTGTCATGTGAAAATATTGTAGTGCTAGGCACGTCTCATTTAATAAAAACAATCAAAATTAAAGCGTATTTAAAATACTCGTAATATTGGTACTTCACGCTTCTCCTCCATTTCAACTACTACTGGGAGAAGTTTCATGCTTTTACATTTACGCGTCTTTCGTAAAATGCGAGCGGAAAACTTTGTACCCCGCATTTTAATATATAGATAAAGAACTAAAGTGTCTTGGCCCAATCTAGGCGGTAGCGGTCATTAACCCTCTGTCAAAGAATGTGTATATGACACATTTTTTATGATATATTATCAATGCAAACCGCGAATGACAACAAAGTGTTATGGTATCATTTTATTATTGTCAATGCATGCATATATCGAAAGAAAAAATGTGCTTGTATATACGTTAATATGTATTCTGTGGTGAAGATTTTACTATTGCGTATACCTCCAGCTCGAGCGGCCTGCCTAACTCCATAGAGACGTATGGGCTGGTATCAGGAATGTGGACATCAACGTTCGCGCTTGGCGCCTTCATCGGACCCACCGTCTCCGGGCTGCTGTTCCACCTCATCAACTTCCGCAACTCAACCCTCTTCATCGTCGTGCTGCATTTCATTATGGTATGTGATATTTAAGGTGAATAGATGTTTTCATACCCGTAAAGTTGCAAGTTAAAAATTTTACCAAATTTTTGCTGCCGACTTTCGTTAATGTATTTTTGCAGCTTTTGATCCATGTTTGGGGGAAGACTAATTAAAAAGGAAAGATTTATTTGTTTTGTCATCAACATTCAAGGCACAAAATAGAAAGAACACAGATGGAAACAACGCAGAAAGATTATGACTATTTACAGCTCTTAGGGCATTTTTCTATCTGTTAGGATATCCAGAAATTTTTTGGAAGATTTTCAATAATGTTGTATCTATCAAATAAATGGACTATCTGCAAGCGGTGAAACTGACCCTAAATTATGTTGCTGACAAATATATATTCGTGGTTAGCTATCTTTTCGTTCCCATAAATATAAAATTTACACCCTACCTGAAACCAAATTTTTATACAAAGAAAAAATCACATTTACAATATTAATGGGATAGTAGGATTTCTCGAATGTATTTCATCAGGATATTTTGTCAGTCATCTTGTAATTCAGTCAAGACAAGAGTGTAAGTTTTCAAAAATTTCCGTTTCTTCCACTCATGTCTTCATTAAACCCACTACCTCCGTATCTATTACGTCCCGTCTGCCCCAGATGGCGGTGCTGCTGTGTTTCCTGTGCACGTGCGACCGCTACAAGATGGAGGTGTCCGTCTCCGCCGGCGACCTACTGAGGCTGGACGGCACGCTGGACGAAAGCGTGCTCATCGGCGAGAAGTTCATGATACCTACTACCACGAGGCAGAAGAGGTAAAGATAGTTCGACTTAGTTGTGCGCGCGTGCGCGTGTGCTTGTGAATATACAACTTTCATTCATGCAGCAATGACGCGGCAGACGTGGTCTGAGTAAACAAGGTTTACCCGCACATAGAGGCGCGCGCACAACTGTACCTATATGCCTGTAGATGGCGGTACTGAAGCTATACTCCGAACTCGGAAACCATCTTGAGACTGAAACAAACGAATCGAAATGTTGCGTCCAAAATGTTGTTATAAGAGTAGGACAGCAACATTCGGTTGAGTCCGATTTTTTATGTTTTATGATATTTAGGGGGCAAGTGAGCAGATGGGTTACCTGATGGAAAGCAACTGCTGTCGCCCATGGACACTCGCGATATCCGAAGAGTCGTAAGTGCGTTGCCGGCCTGTATGAGGAAATGGGGAAAGGGAATATGGATAGGAGAATAGGGAAGTTGGGATTAAGGAAGTTGGGTCACCGGTAAACTTCCTCACTGAACGAAACACAGTACAACGACTTTTCACGCCAGTTTTCGTTGAGGCCGTGGTATCACTCTGGTTGAGCCGGCCCATTCGTGATGAATAGTTGCCTGGCTCTCCCCCCACCTAGCTATCCCTAAAATATCGTGATATATTTTAAATATTAGGCCACCAACACGCTTAGCCGTGGCTTCAAATATAAGCAATTTCATCTCTGATAACCTCTCATAAACAGCCCCCCTACACAAGTGGCCAGCGATTATCATTCACGAAAATCGCTTGGTGTGTTTTTGTATGGGATTGACAATTTCGAACGACGACTAGATCATTTGACTTTTCGTTCAACATTCGGGAGGCAGAGCTTATAAAGGTTTCTAATAAAATAAATTTATCGAAAAGGAACACTAACCACGACTCTAAAAACAATGGCGCCAACAACACGTGTGTCCAAAAATAAATAGGCTTTTACGATCATGATATATTTAGGTTGTCACGTGCAGACTTTTCAAGTTAAAATTAAATTCTCGCGTATCTTCATACTTTAGAATATTTTACTTTGCGCTATACAAGGACATCAATAAAAAATTCTGACGTCCAATAGAATATAAAAATAAGAAACCGGCCTAGTCCAACTTAAAATGTGTTCACAAGCATATAGCCGGTTTTCTGTAGCAACAAGCAATATTAAAATTAAAAGAATGTCTAGAAATACTTATTGAATCCTAATTTCTAAGTTTAGTCACGCCTAGCGCGGTCTAGATATATTAATAAAAAGCCTGAAAACTAGGCACCGAGCAAGTTTATTATAGAAAGTCTTGTGACTAGTGAAAAAACCTTACCAAGTCCTAAAAGAAGTCATTACCTACGGCCGTTTGTCCACCGCACGCCGTCACCGTCAACGAGACATAGACTTTAGGTTCCATTTAGCTCTCCAGAGTATTAAGGACATGGGTACTAGATTAAAATTATTAGAATAAAGAAGAGAATAAACCTTATAGCCTAGATCATAATGTAACTTTTTGGTTGACGGTGACGGCATGCGTTGGACAAACGGTCGAAATGTCTAAAAACTTTTGCACAACTTGTCACCGGTTCTAGGTAATGTCATCTTACAAAAACTGAGATTTATTTATTTTGATTTTATAAACTTAATTTATAGTTCCATTTATCGTTATTTTTAATGATCGACCTTCAATGGTGAACGCTAAGAGGAAAACAAGAAATTATTTTAGTCCAAATAATTGATAATACTAGAGTGAGTTTATTGTCAGCTTTTTATCAGCCATTATTAGTCACAATTTATCGCCAAGTATAGTCAATATTTGACCATAATTAGTAATAATTATAACATAAAACATATTTTCTTATAATTATTAAATCATATATTTATAATGATATAATATCGATGACGAAATTACAAACATTAAGTTACAAATAAAATTATAAGTTTTAAACTGTGCTATAATAAACCGTGTTATTTCAAAAAATAAGAAAATAGTTATTCATACACTTTTATCATAACATTGGGTGTTAAACTATCAGAAAAAAAGAGCACGCCTCGGTAAAAACTTGAAAAAATTATAATTTTAGTCGAAGTTAAGGGAAATAAATAATATAGTAGGTATGTTATTGATAGAAATGCCGAATAAAACTATATAGCACGTCCTTCCTAGGTGATTAAGTTTGGCCTAGGCGTTTCAAAAGGTTTGTCTAAATGTGAGGTTGGTAAAGGCGTTAGCCAACTGTCGCCTGCGTTTTACCGAGACGTTATAATTAATAATTGTACTTTATTATCAGAGTAGATGATGCCCGCAACTCTGTTGCAACAAAATTCGTTTATTGCGCGGGAACCATACATTTTTCAGAGATAAAAGTATCCTATGTACTTCCCCGAGACTCAAAAGTATCTCTATACCAAATTTCAGCAAAAACGGGTCAGCGGTCTGGGCGCTTTTGTATTTATTTATAATATGAAATGTATCTAACAAGGTTCTTGCAAATTTTGGAAAAGGTCTACCACGAAATCACGTTCTCCCATACTAAGTTTAACTCTGGGTTCAAACTCGGGTGGTATACCAATGAGACATTTTCCGATCTCAATACATAATACGGATGCTCCTTGCCGTGGCAGAGCCATGCTTCGATACGAATGGGCCGGCTCAACATCCCTATTCCCTCATAAAGGACGGCAACGCCTTAGCGACTTTTCGGATGTCATGAGTGTCCATGGGCGACGGCAGTTGCTTTCCATCAGGTAGCCCGTCTGCTCGCTTGCCCCTAAATATCATTAAAAAATCACGATATTACTATATTATTGACAATGTAACCAGTCCCACTAAAAAGGTGTTTACTAAATAAACATCTTAAGGCAGTATTAACCCGATCTTCATGCACGAAACGTTGTATTAGGGATTAAGAAAACATTTTTTTTCAGTCGTCACTACGGCATCAGCGTAGAGAAGTCACGTCCCCCTGGCATGAACAGTCTGATCGCCTGCTCCAGCTACAAGAACCGCAGAAGCCCTTGGAGCCAGAGAACACCCCGGTACAGACCCTCCTACGGCAGCCTGGACGCTAGATTCAGGGCAACATAGATCCTTTCGACCAAAACTATAGCCCGTTAAAGCGCGTTCAGACGTGCGCTTTTTCTACACGGATTCGGCTAGCGGTTTTACAAAATACGCGCAGGTCTAAACGGACAGGACAAAAAATACCAAAGATATGTAAAGCTAAGTTTTTTTCAGACTATGCCTAGGCTGTGAATCCTTTCATTACTTTATCTCATATCATCATTCAAAGCTATGTGTCTAAATATTTTAAATATGTTAATCGAATATCATTTATTTCAAATTGAGAATCTAATGTATGTAAGTTTTAAGTATTTATGAATATCCATAAATATGTTTAATTATAAATAAAGTTATTATTTTGTTTTATTTTATCCATTATTTAGAAATAAGTCTATTGATTATTATCAGCGACTTAGAAGCGGCTTTACCTAATACAATGGTCGTGCTCTAATATTGCCATCGTTTATGGTTCCTTAGAAGCTTCCGGACAAAACATAATTTCTTCTACAACAATCCGTTAAGGGGAATACAGGCGCCAACGGCATTGACTATACATTTGTAGTATCGAAAATCTCCCCCCGCTAACGGAAAATAATTCATATACAATTAATAAATACAAGAATTCCTTCTTAGAGATTATAGTATTACTTATATTGTATCGTTTTAAAAAATCGTTCAACTTAACCGGTTAGTTTTGTAGTTTGTACAGTTTTATACAAAAAATTCGAGTCGACCATGGACACTCGTAACATCCGAAGAGCCGCAAGTGCATTGCCGGCCTTTATGAGGGAACAGAAAATGATAATAAGTATAGGGGGTATTAGGTAAGTTCACGCCAGTTTTCTTTGAGGCAGTGGTATAACTTCAGTCGAGACCATTCGTGCCGAAGCATGGCTTTTTGGCCCCACGGCAAATTATAAGGAGGAGGCAATAATTCGAAACGCTGCGACAACGCACCGACAACGTGGCATCACTCTTACAACGGAGGCGTGTGTTTTGAAAGCAAGGACGTTTCGTTATTGGTAAATGTACAAATCCAGGTCGTTTTCTCTCAACGACAGCCACAGATACTTGACAGCTGGTGAACAGCACGCGTGATTGCACACGAGCCGAGGAAAGATTAGGAGGTCAACGCATATGTCATAGCCTGGTAGCGCAAGGGCGACTTGACGATGATGAAAACCTCGGTCTATCAGTGGACACTTTTCGATATTTCCTGAACACATGCAATTTTTACAGTACAATCAGGGAAGCTAAAACCGAGCCAGATTGAAGATCAAAGTAAATTGGTCGCGTTGTGTCAAAGTCAGCTGACAGATCACGACTTACGTTGAACTCACATATTCGGGATATCAACTGGCTATCTTTAAATTTCCCCCGTCCATGAACTGTCGGATGAGTTTCTGATTGTACATGCATAATTTCGTTTGAGGTTCAACTACCTAAGCCTCGTTCCCTATTCTCGTTTGCTATGCCTTTTCTTAACTTCTGATGTACAAGTGTCCACGGAAAACGGCAGTTGCTTTCCATCTGGTAACCCGTTTACTAGCTTGCCCCCTTATTTAATAAAAAAACTTTAAGCAGCATATGTTGCCTAATTAAGAAAACTAATGAATAAATCTAAATTCTAAACCATCAACAAAAATGAAGGACATACTGACACTTAATAACTTCTGTGGGTTTGTGGACAAATTTAGTCAGACCTATATACGGATCGCTAGCCCAGATACGCGTATAAACATTGCTATTTAGCTGACATACATACCTCGAGAGTAGAACATTAAATAAACCTGAATTTAACTTGGCCTTGAGCATTTTGAGTATATAATTAATTTGCTAATTTATGTTAGAGCTGAGATTTTCTGAATGAATATATCGTGTCTACGCAAGTGGAAAGATTTTGAATAATATTTTCGTTTAGGTATTTCATTTTTTATACTTTCCGTTGTAAAGTTGTTGTTTTAACTTTACAAGGATAGTATACAATAACGTGTTTGTCTTTAAAAAAATGTCTCCTAAACATCTATATTGTACCTTTACGTTGTTGCGGAAATGCAATTTCTCTAGCGCAAGGAGAAAAAACAATTAATTGTTGCCCTTCTTAAATTGTCAATATGACTTTTTTTTGGATTACAAAATAAAACAGACTATTTTGGTTTCTCCTAAGATAACATAATCGGTCCCTAAAAAGTTCCTTTTAGGTTATAAGATTAAATTATTGTTAATTATGCAGTTTCGCATAAAATCTGCTCAGATACCTTTTAGTACCCAGCGACCTGTAACCATCTAAAGGTGAGACGATCGACTCCTCAAATAACGCAAAGGTTAAATTCTTCGGTAAATGTCAAAGCCTCTTCTCATTATTAACTACCAGAATGCAGAGATCACACAATCTGATGTTGTAATTTACGTACGGAATGATAAGTATTACTGTGCAAAATACTTGTGAGAATGTCCCTAAAAGAGTTCAATATAAAGGGGCGCCGAAGGATCATATTTTGTGCAATTTTTGTACATATAGGCAAGGCGCTCTAGGCTAATAAATTGGGCATATTATAAAATTTAAAAAAAATACTATCAGTGCTGCAATTTTTTTTTAATGATATTTAAGGGGCAAGCGAGCAGACGGGTTACCCGATGGAAAGCAACTGCTGTCGTCGCCCCTGGACTGACCGGCCTTCCTTTATGAGGGAATAGGAAATAAGTATAGGTATAGAGGATTGCAGAAGTTTGGCCACCGGTAAACTCACTCACTGAAAGAAGCAGCACAACGCCATTTCACGCCATTTTTTGTAAGGCCGTGGTATTTATACGTTCTACGGATCTCTAAAAACATATAATCATTGCTTGTCGGCGGTTTACTTATGTAATAAATTCAATAAGGTGCAATACGCTTAATGAGAGGAAACTTATGTAATTTTATGTTTGGACGTATTAAAATAAATGTGTTACGATATAAGTAGCTTATGCCTACGTTATTAAAATTATTTATCGTTTTTCTACGCCATTCCAATGTCATCAAAAAGAGTCGTATGTTTTTCAAACTTTTATATTTAGAAATGTTCGCCACACCCCAGAGTCTTATAATATATAATTAATAATTGCATGTAAGTAAACACAACGGTTAGTAGCAAGTAGCAAGTTAAATGACTTAAAATTAAGTTACAATTTAGTTAACTACTTATATACTCAATACGTGTAAACCAGACATTATATGTCACTTCATTATTTTAAGCAGAGAGTTAAGAAAGCGCCAATAATGCCCGGGATACAAGAGGCCAGTTTTTCGAGCCAGGATAGCAAGCTAGTTTTGAGCGTCCGTAGCCTAGTTAGTAAACCTTTGGTTCGCACTCGAGAGTGTGCAGGTTCAAGTCTCGGTGGAGGCGTGTACCAATGAGACATTTTCCGATCTCAAGAACATAATACGGATGCTGATTGTCGTGGGAGAGCCATGCTTCGGCACGAATGGGTAGGCTCGACCGGCGTTGTACTGTGTTTCGTTCAGTGAATGAATTTACTGGTGGCCGAACTTCCCTAATCATCTGTCGTGCCAGGGTATATAAAACCAAGTAGATTATTTTCATAAACGCGGACCGCACATGGACACTACGGCCCATACATCGCATCTTTTATCATATACAGACCTGACTCCTTACTACTACTAAATCACCTGTAGTAGAAAATTGTAATTAAAAATTTTCAACTTTAATGACGATTCCCCGTAACGAATTCCGAGGTACGATTAAAAATGCGACAAGTAAGCTTAAAACGGTTTACGTTGCTATGAAGATGACTTAGTTCTTTGTATACTCTGATCGTGAACAGTTGACTACGCTTGACATAACCTTACCAACTCACACAGGCCCTCTTCTGGTGGCACATCGCATTCGGGATTTAGGGTTTTAAACAACAAATCACATCATAATACAAAATACAATCAGAGAAACTGAAAGAACCCGATTGCGGATCTAAGTAAATTGGTCGCATTATGTCAAACCCAGCGGACTATATAATATTGCTAAGTATATAAACCTCTTTAGAAGAGCTCTAAAACTCACTTAGCAATATGGCTTAGAGCAATTCATTTAGCCATTTTTCTTGCAAAAAACTACAAATTTTGCACAACAGGAATTTAAATATCAATTTAAATTGATTTTGAAATAATTACTTTATTAAATTTATATAAAGATTTTTCTACAAAATTTACTTAAATGAATGCAGAGCAATTTCTTTGGAATATTACTATTACAACCTTTTTGAAGTATGCAGATCGCGACTTATATGGAGTTGACACATTCCGACCAAATGATGTAGGTCCGTGAACTGGCTATATTTAATTTCCTCCATGCTTCATATTAAATCTACTTCAACACTAATAAAGTAGGTTTATCTAACTGTATATCTCAGAAGATGCGCGGGTGGAGTCTCATGAATTAATTAGCATCTCACCTCAGCTCCCAAGGTTAACCCCAAACAAATTAGTCAAATAATAAAGCTCGTGACTCCTCAATAATCTAACAAAGAGGCGCCGGCCTCATGCTTTATGACGTCATTATGTTACTAATCCGATTTCCCGAAACTCTAAGATCTAAATACCACACCCGCCTCTCGGTTGTCAAGGCTCACGCTTCACATTCCATAATAGTAATCTCTTCCGAATGTATATATTAATATGCGAGTGGAAAACTTTGCGCCCCTTTTAACGAAAGACGCGTAGATGTAAAATCACAAAATTGGCATAAAGGTCTCTTTACCCGGCCGTTAAATTTTATTTAAAAAATCAAACTTCAACCACAGACAAAGGAGTATTTCGTGTAAGATTATAGTGTCATTTTATGTATGAGTAGCGTTTTGTTTATTAAAAATATTCAAAGTTAAAGCATATTGAAAAATAATATTGGTATTTCACACTCCTCCTTCCTATCAACTTTGACAACAACGAGTCTTTCTTAAAGAGGGGTACAAAGTTTTCCGCTCACGTCAAAGGTGGCAAGCCGGCAAAATGCCACGGGCCCCCGGCTGGAACCCCGTAGACAAGTGGCAAGCGATTATTTTTTACAATAATCTTGTTGAAATTATCACGACTGTGTTTGACCAAAACTGGGGTCAAAGAATGGTTTAGGCATCAAGGCAACCGTTAGTCAGGTACAAATTCCGTTAAATCCTAACGTCCACCGATTGTATCTGTATTAAAACCAGAGTGTTATCTGTATTCATAAACATTTTTAACAGCTTTACTGTAAAGAGATGTGACTCACACAGACACGAGGAAAAAACCAAGTCCTCATTTTTAAGCTCCTCATTTGAAAATAAAATGTTTTAATTATATGTGTTTGCCGGTGTATCGCCTTTACAATATTTTGTTTTTTGCAAAATTTAAGTGTTAATTCGCACTCTTTTTTTCGCAATCTTAACATTTAATCTTATTTTTTTTTTTCAAAATACTATAAAGCACGCACATAACTGTTAGTAGAAATTGTTATGCACCAAATGACAAATTAACAACAACAATACACGAAATCCTGTCAAATTAGTAAGGTCATTATAACAGATCGCAATTTGTTTAATGAGATGGCAAATGAAATTAACACAAAAACCTGAAAATTATGCAACATGTTGTTCACTAGACTTCGTCCAGACTAGTTTTAATAATGAATTGAGTAATGGTATTAGTTTGCTGGAAAAGTTTTTCTTTTTGTAGTTTTTATACTTTTATTTTAATCCCGTTATTCATAAAAATTTTTAAACAGAGTTTAATTAATGAAATCAAAAAGTTTTGCAGTCCCTTTCAGCCGACCTTGATTAGTTAAATACTGTTTAAATATTTTAATTGGTAAGTTTGTATATTTTACTTTGTAATTTTAGTCGATAACTTAATTTATTTTAATTGTCTTTTATTAAAACTCGAAATATAATAAGAATGAACATTAGAGTACGTTTTGTTTCAACACGAACTGAAATCGTTATTAAAATGTCAAGTTCTCAAGCTCTTCGATGAGATGGAAGGAACCACTGCCGGTATGCAGGTGGCGTTAGAATCACGATAGTACGTTTTTAAACGCGAAATTTAGGAGCCATTAGTATAATTTACAATATTTAGTATTAACAGAAATAAATACTACGGTCATATGCATTTCGGTGCTAGCTTATAATTTTTTATTGTTATTAAAGTTTATGTCACCATTTTGATTTCCTAGTATATTAAAATGGAAATTATTGTCCTTGAACATTTGGTATTATTAAAAACTTTTATAAATAATTTGTCCTATCAGGAAAGTCGATTTGAACAAATGTGTTGAAAATCGGTACAGCAACAAAATCTTGATTGTATAGAAAATTACATTTATAAATTTTAAATTAATCTTTTTTACAGATAGCTTATGACCACTATCTGCTAAATTGACTGAAAGCACTGTACTATCGTATTTTCGGTTAAATATATTATACTTCAGCTTAATTTCAGGAGTACAGTAAGCTGGAACATAATATCTATATAATAATAATAATAATAATAATAATAATAACATTTATTCAGCCACATACACATTACACCACATTAAAACAGTACAAAAATACCAGATATCTATACATATAACAAAATTGTGAAATTGACGTGTCTGTACATTTAGTATTTTTACAAAACAATTAATTTTGGGAAGCTACAGAACAGTAATAGAACACAAATCGACAAAAAAATTATTTGTTAGTCTCTTTGCACGCGCTAATCTCCGGAGCTACTGGACGGATTTGAAGAAATTTGTTTGTTATTAGCTATTAGCGCTGGGCAACATATAGAATACTTTTTATTCCGTGAAAATGTACAGTTCCTGCGAGACATACAAACTAGTAACTTAATACTAGTGTATCCGACAGATGTTGTACTGCCAGGCTAGGACATCTGAATGGCACTCATAAAATTATTCCTGAAAACATTCCATAAGAATTCTCTGCACCCCGGACCACGGCCTAAAACGAAATGAAAATCATCCATTACATAATCAGATGGAAAGTTTCCTTATTAGGATATTCCGTCGCCGCTATCCTCGAGGAACAGAAAGGGATGGCGTTCGGAAGGCTTCCCAGGAAACCAGTCGGGTGAGTTCGGGTCACGAATGAGGGTTCAAATTTCGAATAACAGCTCGCTCTAGACACAATAATCGTGAGACGCAAATGCGATACCGGTTTTAATTTTGTACTTACTAACATTCGCATTATTATCCATACTAATATAAACTAGCCACCCGTGATACCTTATAAATTATCCCGTTTTTACAACATTTTTGAGCTTCAGGACCTATTGTACGTTGCGTGACGTTATATAGCTTGTAGCCTTCCTCGAAAAATAACTAAACAAACACAAAAAGGTTTTTTTTATTTTTCAATTCCGGCCAGTAGTTACTGAGATTAGCGCGTTCACACAAACTCTTCAACTTTATATTATTAGTACGGACGCAAAGGTGTGTCTGTCTGTCTCTTACCTCTTCACGCCGGATCCCCTGAACCGATCTCGCTATTGGTTTGGACATACGTAAAGTCCCAGGGAAGGACATAGTATACTTTTTATCCCGGAAAAATACCGTTCCTGTGGCATAAATGAATTATGGCACATGACACATTTTAGATAAGTAATTAATACATTTAATGGTGTGTCGTTTTGTCTGTTTGTGTGTCAGCCTGCCTGTAATCTTAATATAGATTAGTAATAATTAATACATTCGATGTTGTGTCTGTCCGTCTGTCTGTATGTCAGCCTGCCTGTAATCTCTTCACGTCTAAACCGCTAAAACGATTTTGGTGTTTGAAATGGAGATTTTCTGTACAGGGGTATTCAAACTATAAGATTTCTTTAATGAGATTTAGGGGACAAGAGAGCAAAAATGGGGGAATAGGAAATGATTAGGGAAGATGCTTACCTTACCGGTAGGCCACAACACAGCACAACGCCGTTTCACGCCAGTTTTCTGCGAGGCCGTGGTATCACTCCGGTCAAGCCGGCCCACTCGTCCCAAAGCATGACTCTCCCACAGCAATGAGCACCCGTATTATGTGCTTAAGATCGGAAAATGTCTCTTTGATAAACGCCTCCACCCGGGTTGGAACCTAAACCCTCTCGAGTGCGAACCAAAGGTCACTGACTACTACTGAACTAGGCCACGGACGCTCTAAAAGATGCGGTAGCCCAAAACATCTAACATAAAAAATATATATGCAGAACCATTTTAAAGTGTTGTTATTAAAATCTGACACTAATATCCATTACTAATATACTTTAATATAACAATAATTACTACTAACAATAAATTACTAGCACAATGATCAATAACAATTGTAGATTTCTAACAGGCAGCGCCGTCAGGGGAAGTATTTAGTTAACCGTTTTCACAACTGATACAAATTCCTGTTTAATTAATCAAATAGTTTCCATTGTAAAATATTTATTATTGAAAATATTAAGGAGTGACCAAACTATGTCGGACCTCATTGTGTCGGGGTGCGGCGCAAAAATTAGCCACCATACTGTATTTTGTATGGAACCGGATCCGCGTATCGCTCATTGTTTCGGGGCTCGTCGACGCGCATTCTCGCGGGACACATTTTTGTCAATACGAGATGGCCCGGCTAGCTTTACTGGTCTATTTTACATAATTTGTAAGCCAGGTATTTGCGTTATTTTTTCTTAAGTATATTTTTTAGCTCATAAAAATATCTTTCGAAGGTTAAAAATAAGTATAGTCTGGCTACTAATTTGTAGTTGAACCTAAATAATAATAAGTATATTTTACTTGCTGTAGTCAAAATCAGAATTTTAATAATCGATGGAGGCACCAAATCCTGTTTTTTTATATCTTACTATATGGTATTATACATCTTTTATAAAATTATCATTCATTTAGATATATAACATGGCATATCTTACATACAAAATCAAAAAATCATAAACGTAATAATATTCATGATCAATTATCAAAATCATGAAATTGTACTAATTGTAGTCATATTCAAACCGAAAACAAAAGACTGCAATAAAATAATGTTGCTAGTATAAATAAATGCTAGGTTCAACTTATAGTAGCCAGACTATTTTATATTCTAAAGCATTTTAAAGTACTTCTTGTTATTGTTCGAATGTTCAGTCCTTACATTTAATTTTCATCCATAAATTATCGTTCGAACATTCTTTCCTCAAACAAAATTAGTGATGTTATACGTTAAGGGTTCAAGAGTGTTTCACCGCTTACTGTTAAAGTTTCTGTTAGGCTACACAGAACTTTTTTGACAGATTCTCCAAATCTCTCAAATAAAGTTGTATCTGTCAAACAAATAGACTATCTGTAAGCGGTGAAACAGACCCTAAATATTCTAAAACATTTCTGTCAAGCCGCAAAAATTTGGCAACTTTCAATCTTTTCGAGCTGACTCACATAACTTGAAGATAACCGGTTCATCATTATCAAACACCGCTCACCTTGACACTACCGACTTAAATGTCATCAACTAATATTAGTTTATCTCGCTACTTTAGCTCCTAGCTTCAACTTCAGCTTGCGAAATTAAAAATATTTATTTAACAGGAGCTTTACAAGCCGTGTTAGCAATCCTTACTATACTAATATTATAAATTCGAACGTGTGTTTGTTTGCACTTCCTTCAAGCCCTTCTTTTTGGTACAAAGCAACCAGTCGACTTCTTTTTGGCTTAGACTAAGCTGAAAGGATGTTGAGTAACGTAGGCTAATTTTGGTTTGGAAAAAAATATTATGTTTCCAAAATATCCGTTATTTTACGCAATTTTCAAGGTCCACGCGAGCGAAGCAGTAAGAAAAAGCATGTATAGATATTAAGTTTCCGTTTGTAAAACTTTCTGTCAGCTTGCTAGCTAATGAAGGTTTTTGGGCTCTGAATAGTCACTGAAAATGAGTCATGGGTACAAAATTAGCTACTTTTATATATAGTATACTAGCTAATACTTTTTAAATAATATTCTAGCTGTAAAGACAAAAAAAATCTTTTAAGAAATTACCCCTTGTTTTTTATAAGACAGTAAATTTCGAAGTTGAGTACACCTGAATATTTGCCGCATTATTTTATCATCATTAAGCTTCATGCACACTGTTGAAAAATTTGCAAAATATTACCTACCGCGTGCTCGGTCATAAAACTCATAAAAATGCGATCCGACCCGCCCCGCTGCTCCCAGTTACAGTGTGCTTGAATCTTTATCTGTTTACGGGAAGTAAGCGTGACGTCATACTACCGCACAATGGGATGTTTCGCTGTTATCATCCTGACTAATGCTACTGAGGTAGATTGTCGGTGCCAAATATTTTACTTCCTTTTATCACTTTTTACCTGACCGACACAGAAGGACCTTTTCTATGTATATTTAAGCAATATTCTGAAACTAATCAGCTTAAATGATACATTATAATTAGATATTTGCCTTTATAGTATCGACCGCTTAGTGCCCGCAACTTCGTTGCGCAAAAATTTGTATGTCACGCGGGATCCGTACATTTTCCCGGGATATAAAGTATTCTATATGTTGCCCAGACTTAATAGCTAATCAACAAAAAAGATTTATTCCAATCCGTCCCGTAGTTCCCGAGATAAGCGCGTCCAAAAAGACATCTTTTTTTTGTCACTATGTTCGTTAGCACCCCCAAATTGATAATTTTGTAAAAATATTAAATGTACAGACACTCCAATTTTTCTGTTTTATTGTATGTATAGAATACATGATACTTTCGTAATTTAATTTACTATATGCCCATTTGCCGTAAGTTGGTACAAAACTTCTTACGTCAACATTTTTATTCAGAAATTCCGTGCCAACTTGTTCAAAGCAGACTTTAGATGACCGCTAAACTTTATATAATTTCCCTTGTGGCTAACAATGTATGGGAAGTCACATAAACTGTTAAAAGTTTCTTAATTTGTTTTAAATCTGCTACTGAGCAAAATATTTTATAACAAGACATTTAGCAAAATATCACATTTCGCATAAAGTTCCAATGTTGCTCTATAAAATATTCGTAAACGCGTGACATTAACAACAATTTAATTTAATAATAACTACTTTAATGTATGTGGTATTTAGCAGATCTTAAAGTATCTATGTTTCCGTTAACGATCCTATATGCTGACTTATGACGTCACTTATTACTCACCAAAACGGTTCCTCATGACCGTTTATCTTAACGACCCTTGCCTACTAGATTCGCAAAAAATATATATACTGAATGGCTCCTCTTCACAAGGAACTACCCATAAAGTGCGTTACACCTAAAGGAAAGGAAGGGGTATCAAACTGTGACAAGTTTGTGACATCACATTTCAATTGTTCTAATTATTATCTCGAAATTTGAAACTCTGGGGTGGTTTCAACTTTTAGATGTAACATGCGAACATGCAAAATTGTAAACTCACAATTGGTGTCTCAGAAATGTGACTACTATGACAAGGGCCTAAAAATTATGAAATTTATGTGATGTACTTTATGGATGGTCCCTAATCGGCGAATACAGACGATGACACGCAAGCGCGGTTGTGTAGGGCTGGCATTCTCGACTATGTTCGCCGATCGTCTTCTACGATCATAAAAGAGTTGATCAAAGAACAACTCTTTTACAAATGGCTACAACTCTTTTACAAAAGGATTCTCGCCATTTATGTAGATCCTGCATTATGTAAACAAAAACCTTAGTTTGCTGCATTTACACAGCTGCAAATTAACAACAAAACATTGAAATCATGATTAATATTATTTAAATGGTTTTCTCATATACAAATCATAACTTAAATTTAAGGATAACTGAAATCTTTTGTAAATAACAAAACGAATTATAGCGTCTTTGTTTGAAACTCTGTGAATCGGCAAATAGTTTAAAGTTATTAAACAAAATCATTAACTTTAAATCCTTATTACAAATCTGCAAAATATCTCTGCGTTCCAAACGGAGTGAGTCATTTCTAAATTCAAAATTTTAAAAGGTAACGGCTTCCAACCGGCCGGAATTCACACAGGTTTTTTGCCAGTTTTATTCCTAAGCTCATAACATCAATAAGACAGGGAGTTATGTTGCAAATTTTGGTACGATCCATACATCCATACTAATATTATAAATTTAAAAACCGCTGAACCAAATTTGCTGAAATTTAGTATGGAGATACTTTGAGTCGCGGGGAAGGACGTATGATAATTTTTATCCCAGAAGAAATGTACGGTTCGCGCGCAATAAACTAATTCAGACGTGACGGAATTCGCTGGCATCATCTAGTATCATCTCAACTAGAGGTCGCCCTGTGATTGAAATTTGAACGTAAATAATGAAAATTTAGGTTTTTCTTTCATCGTGTGAAGAACCTACAAAAAAACTGTTGACTACAATTCAATCACGTACATCAATGTGGCATAAAAGTCTCGTTACCAGACCATTGAATTTTATTAAAGATACATAGACCTCAACCATAAGCAAAAGAGTATTTTGCTTGGTATTTCGTGTTTAATTATTGTGTTATGTCAAAATATTGTTGTGTGCGTATTTTAGCGAGTTATTTCTTAAATATATGCAATATTTAAAGGTAATATTGGTATTCCACGCTCCTCCTCCATATTAACTAAAACTGGAAGAAATTTAATTCTTTTACATCTATGAGTCTTTCGTAAAAAGGGGTACAAAGTTTTCCACTCGTTTATTAATATATAGTTATAAATTATTATATAAGTGTGCGCATGTTTGTCACTGAACTCCATCCAAACGACTGAACCGATTTTGATGAATTTTTGTAGCTATATAAGGTGACTTGAGAATGAATTCACAAACCAAGGCTGACAGGGCAAAGTGTGTTGGGTCCGCTAGGATAAAATATTTTTAAGAGTAATTGTCAAATCAATGCAGTTTTGTTGTGTGTACGTTTAATGATCTAACATAGAGTTATGTCTATTATCTAATAAAACAAAAAAATTACATTTGTCTATTATCTCCCAAACCATTATCTTTAAAATTCTGAAAAAAAAATTACACCGCTACATAGAGAAATTATACCGCTAGCAGAATATAAGCAATTTATATTCGGGTGCCTTTTAGTTTGAATATTTTTTTCGAACGCAAATCTCAACAATAAAGTGTTTTGTCCACGTGTCATCTTATTTACAACCTATAAATAATTATGTTTATACTACATACTTTAATTGTTTCTTAGCCCTTTACCTTATTAGTCCTTTTTAAAAAAGTTAATATTCTCCTTTAAGACACAGCATAAATATACACAGTTCAGTAAATCAAGCGTGTCTTTGAATTCTGACATGCTCAATTCAGAAACAAATCTAAGGTGCTTGTGGTGTAATATTATTAAGCTCTATTACAACCCTATAATATTATAACTTTTATTTTATGAAGATGTTGGCATAAACCACATACCTACATTTTCTGTCAAATTAAGACATCTCTGAGGATTGTGACCGCTAGATTATCACAATTTAATTAATATGGCTTTAAGTATTCAGAGTTTAGGCGAAATGTTATGAAAAAATTTAAAAAAAATAGAATATTTTCGTCAATGTATGTATAGTAAACTAGATGAGGCCCGCAATCCCTTTGCGCCAAAATTCGTTTATTCGCGTGGAAACCGTACATTTTTCCGGGATAAAAAGTATCCTATGTAAGGACATAGAATACCTTGGTATGGAGATTCTTTAAGTCCCGGGGAAGGCCTCGGAACTTATAGTATCTCCATACCAAACAGCTCAAACGGTTCAGCGATTTGAGCGTGAATAGGTGACAAACAGATTGACTGATAGACTAACAGACTTACTTTCGCATTTGTTTCTAAATCAACTACTATCATCATAAAATTTGCCTATTTCTGAAAAAAACCCCTTTTAAAACGAGTGCTTCTTTTAACGAAACCTGTAACTAAACTACTGTATACATCAGTATTATGTTGAAGGTTAAGGTAAAATAAACAGAGCGTCACGATCGGTACA
>JAOTAV010028394.1:0-20779 GCA_026546445.1 Cyclargus thomasi
CATTATCACACATTAAAAACCGAAATAACACAAATTTAACAAAAAATACAAAACTCACAACGTCACTCTCTGAAATCATCGCCAAAACTCGATGTTGCCACTTTATATATATATATATATAGTTCACGTATCTTTATTTAGAGTCATCTCTCTAGTCCCCTAAACCCTTATTGCTTAGCCCTCTCTATTTTAAGTTTTAACTTGTACCTGCCTAGATAGGTATTGACCCAAATGATTTTCATCGTTCATTAAACGTGGAATTTATCATAATGATTTTATTTTTTTGTTGTAAAAATATTTTTTACAGCTGACAAAAAACGCTCCAATAAATTAATTTTGTGCCACTACAGGTGACAAAAACATACATATAAATTGACATTTATTATTTTTTTGTCGCCTTTAAATGTAGTGGCACAAAATAAATACACTTCAGTTGTCTAATGTCAAAAAATCTGCTCGAAGCCCAGTTTCTGATTTGTGTGACAGATGTAAGGGAAATTAATCAGCACATAAAAATTTATGTTTACTTAAATTCTTATTGCTTTTAATGATTTGGTGCTACATTACTGTAATAAACCTTAGAAAGTAGGAATATTTTATTTTAGAGAAGATGAGTTTCCTCTTGTAAGTACCACTAGCGAAGTACTGATTCGTTTCTATAAATAACTAAAAAATCTTCCACTTCCTTGCGGCTTGGCTTGTTTATGTCTGCGGAAATAGAGAAAAACTCTTCATTGACCCCATGTGTGCTACATGCTAAAAACTGGAATAAAGTATTTTTATTTATTTTTCAGTGGTAGTCGCTCTAACAAAACTTTTAAGCCTAAGAAAAATATACCTGAAGGGACCCACCAGTATGATTTGATGCGACACGCTGCAGCCACCTTGGGGTCGGGAAATCTCAGGCTAGCAGTAATGCTTCCAGAAGGAGAAGATTTAAATGAATGGGTAGCAGTTAACAGTGAGTTTGAGCAAATTTTATGCCTCAATAACTTTTGGTGGAATTAACAACAGGATAAATAAAATACAGGAAAATTATTATTAAGTAAGAGTTAGATATACCAATGTGTATTAATTGTTTTGATTATATGTATTTAAATTCTGAGCCCTTTTGTTTAAATGTATACAATGGTTATTCAATCAGAATATGAGTCACTATTGGCACAACAGGAAATAATAGCACTGCAATATGGGGCATGCCATGATATGATTAATACAGCATTTATATATTTTTATATGTTTTAGCTGTTGATTTTTTTAATCAAATAAATATGCTGTATGGGACAATAACAGAGTTCTGCACAGAGGAATCTTGTGCTGTGATGTCGGCGGGACCCAAGTATGAGTACCACTGGGCAGATGGGCACACTGTGAAGAAGCCTATAAAATGTTCAGCGCCCAAATATATTGACTACCTGATGACATGGGCACAGGACCAACTTGATGATGAGACTCTTTTTCCATCAAAAATAGGTAATGGTTTAATTTTTTTTTTTCAGCTAAATGTAATCAAAAAATATTCCTGCGGGGCTAAGATAAGCCATTGTGATAACTTTGTCTACACATTTTCTTAACATTTTCCAGTTTGTCTCTTCATCTCTATTGACGTTTGTTGACAATAATTAAAGTGTTTTGTTTTTAATCTGTGCTATTTTTGTACATATTTTTTATAAACACTGGTTGTACTGGTTGTAAGGAATCCCCTTTAACCTTAACCTTCATTTACTCCCTTAACCTTTACCTTTGCTTGGTAAGCTATGACAAAAAAATCATTTGTTTGGATTATATCTAGCATAAGGGAACATTTTCAGGAGTTCCATTCCCAAAAAACTTCCTACCAATGGCGAAGACTATACTGAAGCGGTTGTTCCGTGTGTATGCTCACATCTACCACCAACACTTCCCAGAGGTGGTGCAGCTGGGGGAGGAGGCGCATCTCAACACCTCCTTCAAACATTTCATATTCTTTGTACAGGTAAGCTATTTGAAGATAAAATTTGCTTTGGATCTGTTTAGTTTAGTTAAAATATGGAACAATTGAAATCCTACTTAAACCATGACCTGTTTTATTCACTACTTATATTCAATAATAATATAAGTACTATTTAATACCAGTATTAAGATAATAATTAGGTTAAGGCAGTCTTTTAACAAATTCTTTTTATAGGAATTTAATCTCATTGAGCGGCGAGAGTTGGCGCCTTTACAGGAGCTGATAGAGAAACTGACAGCAAAAGAAGCACGATGAAGTATTAGAGAATCAAATTTGTTATTACGGACTCAGCTAGAAGCACACTTGACCAATGCAGTAAAATTTTATAGTTATTTTTTTATTTTCTTTATTGAGATATACAACATATATATTAATTATATATTAAGTAAAAATTAACCAATCAATGATTACTTTATTTTCCCAATTTAAAAATGACCTAGAAAACGATTACACTTACGAATATAAAATGTAGTAAGTGTTTATTATTCCTATAATAATCTAACTCTGTATTATACTGACACATATTTTTGTAGTGTAAGCCAAGTGTGTTTCTAGTTAAAATTGCATTCTTCTATGACTAGATATTTCACGCATCTCCCAAACTGTACATCATACAACATGGAAATAAGTCTGTTATCAGTAGATAAAACATATTAATACGCTTTTTTTTAAGTTGGTTCATACGCCTGTCCAAAATTATTAGAACGACCCTAGGCCCGATTCCAATAATTCGAAAGTCGCGCCGATCTCTGATCACCCGCAAGTCACATGTGAGACAGCGTATAGCGCGCGAGTGAGGCAATATGTAATAAAAGCGACTTTAAAGTTATTGGAATTGGCTCTCCATACATCATAATTTAACTAGTTTTTACTTTAACTAGTTTTTTTATAAAAAGGTTTTGAAGTAAATACAACTTTCAATTTATCAACTTTATAATAATTATTAAATGTGTTTTATTGCAACACAAGCAGTTAAGCATAGCATTTTCAGTTAGTATTAATTTTATTAATAATAACTGAAAATGCTATGCCATTAATTACATTAATAACGGCGTAACTACAATTTTATTTAATAACTGCGGACCTAGGAACAATATTGTTATAGAAGGATATTTTGTAATCAATATGCTTATTATAAATTTATTATTATTAGTTTGTACTATTTAGAATATTTTTAAAAATCTTATTTTATAATAAAGAAATAACTAGGAGTGTTTTGCTTTTTGCTTCATTAAATTGCAAGAACAAAAATCGTCTCCTAAATTAATAACATTGCCCTTTTTAGTGACTTTGCACTGTTAAAAACTTGACTAAGATTAGGAGCCAACAAATTTTATAAAGAACTAGATTTGATACAAATTAGTTTAAGTTTAGAAATCAGAACGGCCTAGTGGTTTTATACTATATATAATAAAACAAGTATTTTGGTATAAATAAATACTTGGTTTAACATCTGTAGGTACAGGTATTTTTGATAATCCCTCTTACTGATAAACCAACTCATCATTTTTGTAAGTTACAAAATGTCTTTCCAATATTATGTTACACAGAAACAAACAGAAGTTTTATGTAGAATGTAGTTATTTGTTATGTAAGAAATCTTATTTGTAAGGGGATTGATTATTATTAATTCTCTTTAAACCATTACCAGATGATGACTTATTGTTAAGAGCATTTGATTTATCTAATTAATGTTAATTGTATCAATCTTGATAATTTAATTTTATTGTATGTATATGCGTTTAATAATATGTATTTATTTATTTACATGTATCTGCCTTATAACTAAGAATTTCCTATATACTTTATTTGCTTATGCTTACATTATAGAGTTTAATTATTATTAATTAATCATAAACTTAAGCCCTGTATAATTTCAACTAGTCAAATTATTTGAGACTTGACTGGATTTGGTATTAGAAATTAATAATAGAAAAAATATTTAATACTTAATAACATATTATGTACTCCTATTTTCGACGTAATTTTTAGTTATTTCTATATTTTTTATTTTTGCCAGAGTATCTGACAGAACAAGAAGTAGCCTCTGGCCCAGGTAATACTGTATACTTACTCCAGTGTGAGGCAATTTAAACTTAGTTTAAAAATTATTTATTTTAATTACTATGCTAGCCAGCGAGTGGCTACGCACCGTCGCTGGTAGTTGCACAGAGTAAAATGTCATGTGTACTGCTTGCAGTTATTTGTAACCAGCAGAAAGCAGTATAGTACAGCCTTGGTGCATAGACCTTAAAACAATAACATAAAATGTATCTCAATATAGCTTTTAGTCAGTAAATTTCACAGGTGTGCAATTATTTTTGCATTTCTTTTTTGTTTGTACTGATTGACAGACAATTTATAATGAATTTTGTAATTATATGAAATACACGATTTGATAAACACATTTTTTCTTTAATTCAAGGGTCATCTCTATGCTTAAGTTGGAATTTATATTAAGAGTCTCACTAATAGAAATAGTTGTACAATGAATAACAATGTATGTTTTCTTTATCTGGCATAATATAGAAAACGTCACATTACCGATTTTTAGGGTTCCGTACCCAAAGGGTGAAAACGGGACCCTATTACTAAGATTTAGATGTCTGTCCATCTGTTGTTGCTATAACAACAAATACTAAAACCTAAATAAATTTAATACATAAAAGGGTTTTCATAAAACAAACGCGATTTTTTGCTATTTTTGTTCGATATCAATGATGGCAACAGACAGGCGCTTGAAATTTTCACAAAAAACTTACCCCTTTGTTCATAAAAATATTTAAACAGCGTTTAACTAATGAAGATTCGCAGTCCTTTTCTGGAATATTAAAAAAATAAGCGACAGAAAAGTAACCCTTTATTAGTTTAACAACGTTAAATCATTTTAATGAATACGACTTACCCCGTAAGTTGTATAAATTATACATTACTAACTCATACAAAAAACACCATTTTTACCTACGTTTGCTCTAATATAATACAGTATCCTTCGTGCGCTAGACCTACTCGTACTTGTTTTGCAACAACCTATGTCTTCTAAAAGATTTATAATGGTTCTTAGTAAATTCATATAAATAAAACACAAAATTAGCTGAAAACTTTTATTTCAGTGAATTTGAAGGAAATCAATATAATTTATTTATGTAGCACAGTATTACCTATAAAAATAATTCTAATAAAGACTGTAATTACACGATGTAATCTAATGACACAATCACGAAATAATACAAATATTCTGTCAAATATTTTATATCCATATTATTATGGAAATTTTATTATAATTTAGTACAATGAAATGTTTGTTAAATTCATAAAATTTTAAATTGCATTTTAATAATTAATCGTCAGTGAGAATTTCAAAAATTACGTTTTTGTTAATGTTCAAGTACTATTTCACGATAAAATTGCAATCCATTGTTATTCCAGTCCTAATATTGGTCAGTAAAAATATTTTTTCTCTGCTGACCGAATGTTATAACTAAAAATGCATGCTATATCATTCTTTACATGAAAACAAAATTCACTCTAAAAAGAGCACAAAAACTTGTTTCTACTTCTCTGATTGTACTAACAAGTTTTTGTGCTCTTTTTAGAGTGAATTTTGTTTGGTCAGATTATGTCAAGCCCAAAAAACAGTTCACGACATATAGAATAGGGTATTTAACACTCTTTGAAAAAGTAGGTCAATTTATTTTTAACGTAGCCGCTTTTCAGTAATTATTTTATTTTCTCCAAAATAACCTCGCTAAAGAGTCATAAAACTACTTTAAATGACGTAATTTCAAATGCCGCGAAAACACTGTCCTCCATGTTGGGATGTATGTGACGTTACTAATCGCAAAAGAAACGACTACATTTATTTTCATTTTATTCATTAAATTCAATAGATGTTTTATAAAATCAATCTTTAATTTTTAAAACACCTTTCTGAATTTGAATAATAAAGAATTTAAAACTATGAACATTTTACACCACCTTTGTCGTTGTTATAAAATATATTTAGCTATTTAATTAATTAAACTATAACAAAACATAATAATATACTCCTTTATTCATAAGGGCAACTAGCCTATTGACATATACCGACCAAATGACGTAGGTCCGTAAACTGACTCTGTTTAAATTTCCCCAATGGTACAAAGTACTTTTGGTCTTGGATCTGGACGTTGCAACTTGCATTGTTGTATTTGTGAAAACGCTTATTGTACTAAAGGTTGGGCTTCTTAATGTATTATTTTGTGCTATCATCTGATAGTCTATTATGGCTAAATTCTATGGAAAATGTGTCGATTTGTGAATATTTTTATGTGTGTATTCTCTAATGAATACAATGAATTCGAAAGTTAATCATAATATTGATTACAATAAATTTGGTCCTATTCTTTGTTGTTAGTTCTATTTTTTGTTGTTAGTGTCGTGTATATTGTCAGCTATATTTTTACGTCTATCCTACTTGTACCTCTACACTTCCGTCATTAATTATAACTATCAGGTAGAGACTTCAACAAAAAAAAGGTAGTTTATTAGCATTTAAAAAATTAAACTAAGCTCTCTTGCAAAGAATTTCTTGACTTTGTATAAATGCTTTTGACGTGGTGTCGGTTGTAAAAACTGTATGGTTTGTGTTGTGTCTAAATTTTCTTCTATGACTTTCAGTGCCCTTATAGTGCAGGTGCCAAACATTGGTGCTATGCAGAGGAGACGGGCGGCGGCGGCGGAGGCGGGGCGAGGAAGGGCGGGGGCGCGGCCCAGGGCGGGGCGAACGCCGCGCGCCACCCACCCGCGCCACCACCCATACCCATCATACCTGGGGAAAATTACAATAAGAAATGAATACATGAGAAAATTAGTTATGGGTCCTGCTTGTGCACAACTCATATAATATATGAGTTTAGTTTATGAAGTTTAAATAATATATTATATCGTTTTCACTTCATAAACTGATTTCAATCAAATAATAACGTTGAAACAGGAGCTTGAAGGCCATACACATAGTATGTGTGTATTAAGCTCCTGTTTCATAGTTGTGTCACATACCTGGCGGAGGCGGCGGCATGTGTGGAGCGGGGCCCATGGAGCCGTCACCCTGTAATAAAACCAAAATAACACTACAGTTAGCCATCCATACAGATACAAGACAATTGTTAAAGACAACATGCTTCTTAAGAGACTTCCATTTTAAAGTCAATACATAAGGTTTAAACACTTATGAAAGTAGCCGAATTCGTCGGGATTAACAAAAGTGCCCCGCGACGAAAATTATATTTGCTTAAGCCTAATAATATCATGAAGAGGGCTTTTTAATTTTTTCTTATTGTTGTACCTGCATGGGCGGCGGTGGCGGGAAGGGGGGTGCGGCGCCGGGCGGCGGCGGCTGCGCGCCCACTGTGGCGCCACCTTTAACAATACAGAGTAGTGTCTTAGAGACCTAAAAAGGTTTTCTATCTTTTAAACACTGGCATAAAATTAAGTTTTTGTGTGATGAAAAAATTACAAGTATAATATGCCGCAGTTCGGCCTTTAAGTACAACAGCAAGATAACATCTCTGAAGTATCCTTACCGAGCCAGGGTGCAGGCGGGTGCGGGGGGTGCGGCATGTGCGGGGGGAACGGCGGCATCGACGCTCCCACACCTACAGACAAAACATTTATATATCATATAGGTTCAGATACTTCTGAAGGAAACTTTATGGTGCAAAAATTATATCGGTGTTTGATATTTAAGGTCGGAAGCCGATCTAAAACCAACATCCATTATAGAATTGACTTACAGAATTTACAAGATGATGCCCGTAACTCCGTTGCGCCAAAATAAGCTTATAGCGCGGGAACCGTATATTTTCTCTGGGATAAAAAGTACCCTATACCCTTCTCCAGCCCCCAAACTAAATTCACACAAAAAATCACGTCATAAAGTTGCTTCATTGCGACGTGAAGAAAGGACAAACAAAGAAACAAACACACTTATCCATTTATAATATTAGTATGACTACTAAGTTGTAAACGTAGTGAGTACAATAAGCATATGCATATTGCATACTCACTGGTCGCTAGCATGCAAGACAGGAAAATTTTTAAGTAAATAACGATTAAAGACACGACAATCCTGAGATAATGTAATAAAGGCACAAAATGTGTGCGCTACAAACAATTGTTTTGAATTGCAATAGTCTAAAGTCACCTATAGTATAATATAAAGTCGCTATGACTGTAAAATTTTTCGGCCGAGACTGTTTTTGTATGAAATCGTATGGCTAAGCTGGAGTACCCGGCAACGGCGTTACGAAACACAAAACGCCAGATTTTCATCAGACAGACGAAACATTAAGTATCGCGTCGTTTGTAGCAATGTTGCCGAGTACGGTATTTCCTTAAAACCGGCCGCACCTGACAAAGCTGTCAGATATCAGACAACAACCTATCACAAACGGAAAACAAGCGTCCAAATTTTTCTGATCAGAAATTGTGATAACGAAAAGTCCGATCGGGACTTATACGTACCTGGCGGCGCACATATGGCGCGTGCGGGTTGATGTGCGGCGAACAGGTTGTGTGCGGGTCGTCGCGCCGGCCCCCCGCCTCCGCCGCCTCCGCCGCCCGCCGGGGGCGCCGCCTCGCCGAGCTCAGCCATTAGCGACATGTACTCCTCGTCGATCTTGGCCTGGGGAATTACATACATGACATAAGAGAGTTTGGAGTTGAGAGATAACAAATCAAAAGTACCCATGTCCTTCCTCTGAATTCAAAGTATCTTAATACCAAACGCTCAAGTCGTTTCAGGGATTTGAGCGTGATGAGGAATCAAACAACGACACTTTCGCATTTATATCGTAAGTATAGAAGTATGAATGTACACACATGGGACAAATTGAAAGAGATCCAGTCGGACCTACGTCATTCGGTTGGAATATTTCAATTCCATGTAAGTCGAGATCTGTCGGCTGGATTTGACATAACGCGACCAATTGACTTAGATCCGCAATCTGGCTCTGTTTCCGCTTCCTTGTTTGTATTATAAATGTGAGGTAGAGTAACCTTGTCGGGATTGAGCGGTGCGTGTCCTGGTCGTCGCGCGCGGCAGTCGCGGGCGATGTGACCGGCGCCGCCACACGACGAGCACACGATACTCGACGTCACGTTCGGCTTGTCCGGACACTGTACAAAATAAAGTTAAGTCAGTACAAATTAACAATAAAAATGCACATTCTAGTATCATAGCACGTCTTCAGACGATACAGTTCAATAGTCGGAACTAACAATATTAATTCTACGGGCCTTACACAGTACGCGGATTTTGTACGAAGTGCATTTTGTGTGGATGATTATGAAATTAGTTTAACATTTGCACTCGAAAAATTTGGTAGAGAGTGAACTTGCAATTGTCATTTGCACCTTTGTGTAAGGCGTCGGGTCGCTTAGCAGCCGATAGCTGCTTAATTCTGTTATTCGCTAGGCAAACTAAGGCGGACAAAACGCAGTGATTAGAGATATCAAATGGCCGCCTGTCAATGAAAATAGTGTTAATTTGTATGCCACCGGCCGCCGATTGTTATTTTTTGCTGTAGACGTTGTGAGCACATGTATCGCACCCAGCGAATTGGTTAGAGTATTATTAAATTGTTAAGTGTTGTTAAGTTAAATGGCGGTTTTATACTCTCGTCGAGATACAGCGAGACCGCCGGTAGTCAGGACCCAGATACGAGAGTATACATGGAAGCACTCGCCTAGTCTCGCCTGTCAACCTCGTACGGGACTCTCGCCCGAGAGTTCTCGGCGAGAGTGTGCAACTGCCAAAGTATATACTCACGAGCCAGGTCTTGTGGTCGACGGCGGAGCAGTTAGCGCATCTCGGGCCGTCGCTCTCTCGCAGCGTACCGTTGAGCTGCGCCAGCTCACGCAGCTGCATGCGCCGCAGGTCGTTCTGGCCCTCCGGCACCTCCACTCCTTGACGGATCACCTCTTTTATCTGTTAAAAAAATAAAAACAATACTAACAATACTAATGAACAATAGGACATATGCATGATATCGTTAATGAAAAACGATGGAATCCAATTAATTTTTTTAATTAAATTTAAAATTAAAGTGACTACTTTAATTTTAAATTTAAAGCAGTTAAGTTACAAAGAGAGATCCGGTAGTAACTGTGACGTCAAAGTTTCGAGCTGCATACAAAGTTAGTACTCAATTACGTTTTGAGAAAAAGAAATGGGTGTAAGATTTAAATCGTTGATATTTTAATAGAGCGTCCGTAGCGTAGTGAGTAAGTAAGGAAAAGAAAGCTAGTAGACGGACCCACGTCATTTGGTCGGAATATGTAAACTCCATGTAAGTCGTAATCTGACGGTTGGGTTTGACTTAACGCGACCAATTTACTTAGATCCACAATCTAGCTCTGTTTTGTTTGTTACCTTCTCAACGGCCTTCTTAACGCAGTCAGCGCTGGTGGCGGTGATGTAGGCGTGTAGGGGTTCGTCCTCGCCCGGCAGCGGCTGGCCGTCCTTGCGCCCCACCTTGCCCTCCTTCACGGACCCCTTACCGCGAATTATTATCTTCGCACCGGTCTCCTTTTCCATAGCTGTAGGTTATTGTTTATTATTTTTGTGATAAACATGAAAACAATATCATAAAATGTTATTATTAGCTAGCAGGCCCACTAGACGTTGTTTTTTATGAGCTGTGAAGTTTTTACTGTCAAAAGTGGCAAGGCCAGTTATGCAAATACTACAAAATAAGAATTAGCCAAAATCGTTATCGAGGTTAGGGCTTAGCGACACATTCAGTAGTTATTTTTACATTATAATTTTTTTTTTTACTTTACTAAACTTTGCTTGCAAGTTCATAGCTAATAATTAGTTAATAGCGACAAAAAAAGATTTCTGTAATATAAAACCTTTTAATGTGTTTCCACGCGGGCCGATCAGCAAACCCACAAAGTTGATGTCAGGGTGCTCCTCCTGCGGTATCATCACCTTGTCGTGGACACGGATTATTGGAGGCCTGCAAATATTACACACATATAAAAACTAGCGAAATGATAACAATAACTAGAATCACAACAATAAATGCCGATCTGAATGCATAAATCTTTAATACAATGTCTAGAAAATTGAGAGAACATATGAAACGCTATGGTAATTCAGCAAAGGAAAATTGTTGTTGGCTTAGTGATGATTAGGTGGAAAGTCACAAAAAATTGTTATGTTGTGCTTATACCTAAAAACTAATGAAACGTATATTTTTAAATATAATAAATTTATACTAATTGGTGCCCGCAACTTCGTTACGCAAAAATTTGCATATCACGCGATAACCGTACATTTTCCCAGGATAAAAAGTATCCTATATGTTGCTCAGACCTAATAGCTATTAAACAAAAAAAGATTTGATTCAAATCCGTCCAGTAGTTCCTGAGATTAGCGTACAATAAACTTTTTTTTTGTCGATATGTATTCTATTACTGTTCCTTACACTTTTCCAACATCGATTATTTTGTAAAAATATTAAATGTACAGACACTCCAATTTCACTGTTTTATTATATGTATAGATTATCTCACTTGTAGTCCGGCGGCGGTTTGAACTCTGGGTTGATCTGTTGCATGCGCTGCACGAGGCGGTGTCGCTCCTCCTCCAGTTTGCGGCGCGTGCGGTACTCGCGCGTGTTCAGCCGCTTGCCGTCCGTCGAGTAGATCGGCTCCGGCGACGGAGACCTGCACAGCCACACACTAAGCACCGAACCCTACACCCCGCGACCGCGGGCCGAACTGCACACTCCGACCGCCGCGTTCGATGCCAAACGCGGCGGTCCAGTGCCGAGCTAGAAAGTAAGTGATCGAGCTATCTAACCTAGCGCCCTGAGAAAAAATAAAATCATTATTGATTAGTTCGTTTCGACCTGAAATTTGAATTGGCATTAGGGCTGAAAATAAGGTCATCGATTAACCCGACGAACTGAAAAGGTACTGATTAATATTCCTAGAGCAGGCTGCGAGCCGCGGTCGTCGCGATACCCGGTGTATCGTTTATTATATTAAGAACCATCTACATATCGGTGATGGCCTGTAAACAGAAAAAAGATTATCGCGTTTGGAGTAGTGTAATGTGAGCCGGTGTAATATAAGCGGGCGATACTCAGGGTGAATCGGGGTACCTCTCTTCCACGTTGGCGGGGATGCCCAGGTCGCCGGAGCGGAGCTTGCGGCTGACCTCCTCTATCTGCAGCTGCACTGTAAGGCAAGGGTTAGCGCCGGAGTCCGGCACACCACCATTAGACCACACGTATGCGCTACATCACATGGGAATGATGACTATTACACTATATGTATCAAGATTAAAACATCAAACAATAACTGTCCAGACTGGACTTTAAAATTTTAATTGATGCAAAGTTTGCTTTACTTCGCTTTTACTATAATATATATAATTTTCATTAAGTAACATTTTTCATACTAAACAGTTTCATGAAATGTTCTTGCTGTAATATAATATGAATAGCTGAAACATCAACTATCAGTCATCGTCCCAGTTAAATAAATACATATTGTTTGTAAAATAACAAGTATACAAAAACTGTTGTCAACCTAAAATTAGCATTATTAACTAGACAAAATATTAATAGCATATTGGATTAGCAACCTTAAAATATTTAATTGATTAGTAAATAATTCATTAATATCATTATTAAAAACCTAGAAAGATTAAAAAACTGTTAAGATAATAAATTTCGTAATCATCAATTATTAAATTTACTCACACTTGACAAGGGATGATAATACAGTGTAACGGAAACTTTTTTATTACACTTTTTAAATTATAAAAAGCAGTACTTTAAAAACACTTGTTAAATGTGAGCAAAGAGCACACCTCTAAATACTTACAATCCATTTAAAACAATAATTGATAATATCAATGTAAACAAAATTTTCCTTTCAATTAAATCAGCCACAAAATGTATATCATCACCTGATGCAATTACTCTGAGGAAACGATTTTTTTGCTACCACTAGCTCAGTTTTCAAAGCGCGTTACATGTTAGCGACAATAAGATGTCTGTCTCATAAAGTAAACCTTTCGAAATAAGCGTCGCTGACGCTGCATCTCATGTTTATTTAGAATTTTATACATCTGTATTCTCATTTCAGAACTTCTATTTGTCACGCTGTCGTGAGTTTAGTGACGCGTCATCGGTACCGCTATATATGCTGCAAACGTGGTAGCAAGGTAGGTTAACACAACAGAACAAAGTGAATCTGTAGCATTTGAATCTGTACCGCAAATGAATCTGATTATGCCTAAAATTTTGTTTACACATGTCATAAGCTTTTGCTAGGTAACATTTATGCAACTCACGTAGATACTGTTCCTCCTGCTCCTTGGTGAGCGAGGATGGCAGGACTGTGGGCAGACCGGGGATGAAGGTCTTGTCGTGCTCCGATCCCATCCAGCGAGTGCGGCGCCTGCGCGCGCGACGCTCTGCAGCTGTTTCGCCGGGCGGACCTAGCAAAATGTATTTAAGTAAACTATCGTGTTTTTGGTCAATATAGACAGTAGCGGTCATTAATGATCTGTCAAGAACTTAAACTTTTCAAACATAAAATAATTTTTCCATTCCCAAAGCCTCTATTTATGCAAAAAGGCGGCAGTTTTCAAATTGTAACTTACCCACTACTTTTACTACTCTTTATTGGGCAAAATCGCTCACCCTGTCCATCGTCCTTGTCGTCGTCGGGGTGGTGGTCGTGGTTGTCCTCATGATCGTTGTGGTCGTGGTGTCTGTACCGCGACTGCAGCTGCTCAAGCTTCTGCTGCACGGACGTTGGTGGGGGGATCGCCGTCGCCGCAGACAGCGCCGCAGCCGCCGCCGCCGCTGGCTGCACCGGCGCTGTCGCGCGACGCTGAGCGACGAATGTCTAGTACACATTAGAATTTTATGAATAGGAACAGTTTTAATAATGAACTTACTACCACTATGTTGATAATGTAACATGTTACTCTGATGTATTTTAAAACTCCTCAAGACTGATTTCTTGTTGTAATAGTTTAAACTTTTAAAAAACTTAGGGAAAACCGAAATTAAATTACTAAAAATTTAGCAGTGGTAACAAGTTATGTTCCAAAAGTTATTTGTGTTCAACTAAAGATGATAATAGGTTCCACTGTGTACAACACTTTGTTATAATACATCCATGCTAATAATTATTATCTATGCTAAAGTAACTGAAACTGTCTGTTGCTGTTGCCAAGGTACTTTACCTATTTTGATGAAATTTGTGTACTTTTTATCCCAAAATAAGGAATGGTATTGCAGGTATCACCTAGTAACCTATAATATATTGAAAATAAGTCTACTTTTAACTTTTGTTATTTGCTTGAATTAAGATTGTTGTCACAACTTAAGTAAAAATTCATCTTACCATTAGATTGATATACTTCTAGAAATAAAAAATTACAGCCTTAGAATTTTCTATTCATGTTATTGACATAATTCTTCAATTGTTAAATAGTATTTACCTGTCTTTCAATTGCATTATGCTGAAAGATAACAATTTTTATTTTCTACAGTGTAGAGCTTACACTATTTCATAAACAACTGGGCAATGATACTAAGGACTTCTATGCATGGTATTTGTTTTTTAAATTATTCAAATTCAAGTCATGTACTAAGATTAGGATAAGTTTAGAAGAAGAATGTATATTATTATAATTTATTAATAATTAAAAAAACATGATTATAAAATAAGTATTTTTGTGTAAATAATGTTTATAATGAACCTGAAAAAAGTAATTACTAAGCATACCTGAGCAACTGCAGCAGCAGCAAGAATAGCAGCTTGGGTAGCCGGGTTTATAGTAGTTGTGGTTGTCACCTGGCGAGCCATGGCTTTTGTAGTGGTGCCCACCATTTGGTCGAGCAGGGCTATTGTACCATCCCTGAAATAGAGTCAGAAAATAAAACTTTGCAACATCTACATCACATGTTTACTGGTTTGGTGTTACTAAGTTATTTGTGTAACTAGTTTTTTTTAGCCATTCAATCATCAGCCTAATCTCTTCACTAACAGCACCATTCTAGTATCCAGGCTATAATGGCTTGGCAAATCACTTGGATAGTTAACAGATAATTGCTTGTCATTCAGGGTGCTATAGCTTGACCACAACTGCTGTACTGCACTCTAGGAAAGTCGGATGGGTAAGAACACTACCGGCATCGGCGTTAACAGCCAACTGACACGAGTAACACGGCCGGTAACCATGATAACCCTTCCCCGCCACGCCGCCCCCATACTCAAGGCGCGGTATGGTTCTTACTTTTTGTGGTCAAGCTCTACTTAAACAAGACTGTTTGAACATATATGTTTAGTAAATATTAGCTAAGCTGTTGATTAATCAGCTAATTAAACTAGTTGGTTATTGGTAGCAACATAAATATTGCAAAAACAAAAGTGTTTGTTTTATCTATCATATAAAAATAAGTTGGGTTTTCCTTCCTGACAAACTTGTTCCAGAACAAACAAACTGATTTTGACAGTATTGCATTTGTTAGAAAGATCTGGGGCTCCGTGGGGTTTATAGCAAAGAAAATTCCAGAAAAAATCCTGTAGAAATGCAGCAAAACAGTGAAAATCATTTTATACATACGGAGTCATCTTAATTACCTGGCATGCACTACAATGGCTCTTGACAGCTACTCATTGTGCTCAGATAAATTCGTTTCTCTTATTAAAGTTTAAAAAGTTTATTGCAAGTTTGGTTAAGAGGTCACTATGTGTGATAAGCATTTAATTTTGGTGCAGAAAATAACAATTCTCATATTTGTTACCACACAGACAGAATTGCGGGCAACAGCTAGTTATCTATATTACCTGTCTTTTGACTTTCGTCCCCTGCCTCTGCTACTGCTGCGAGAACGACTGCGCCTCTTTTCCTTGCGACTAGGGCTGCGCTCCCTATCTTTATCTCTGCAAACAAAAACATTTTTGCTAGTACACACTTAGCAGATACTATACCTTGACGTATTAATTGTTCCATTAAACATGAAAAACACCATGGATGGATCAAGTGAAATTTTAGATAATGTAAAGCACCTTGTGCATAAAGATACCTTTTTGACCGATGCCTATCACGATCACGGTCCCTGTCACGGTGTCGATCACGGTCCCGATCGCGATCACGCGTGCGACCATGATCACGTTCCCTATCCTTATCCCGGTCCCGATCACGACCCTTGTCACGTTCCTTGTGGCGCTCTCGATCGCGCGATCTAGACCTGCTCCTATCTCTGTGGCGAGAACTCATGGTACGTAGGGTAACGCTTAAACTGTTAATTAAGATAGGGTGTTATTTCTACTAATATTTGATTAAGATGCTGAAAAATCCAGAATTTAAAACACGCAACAAACAAAATGGTGACGAAGAGCAACCATTTTGACAATTACTGTTGACAGCTGACAACCTTTTTTTTTAAGCAATCCAAAGACAAAATAAAATTTTTTGTAAGCACCAATGGCATTATAGCAGTATTATGTAGGGAGCACATTTCACGGTTTCGACTTTCGATTATAATTTTTAGTTGTACCTGTACAACAACAAATTAAAAATTATGAAATAGCGCCTACATCCGCAGTCTTGGATAATTACAATGAACTTTTTTTGCGAATAAAACTGCAGTGTACTAACGTTCCGCCGATATTTCGCTACCGCAATAGTTTCGAAGTGATTCGCAGCCGCATGCGAATACGTAAAAATATAGGCGTAAATTACAAAAAAAATACCTTTTAGGGCTGCAAACGCTAAAGCACTGCAGTATATATATATATATATATACCCTTTATTTGTGCACTGCACCGCCAAAGCAAACGCAGTGAACTCTATATTCAAAAACCCATGCATACCCCAAACATTATTTATATATGTGGAACCCTAATATATAAGTATTATCACTTATATATAAGGGTTCCGTACCCAAAAAGTAAAATCGGGACCCTATTACTAAGTCTTCGATGTCCGTCTGTCTATATCTCAAGAACGGTAATAGCTAGTTGAAATTTTCAGAAATAATGTATTTCTGTTACCGCTATATTATACTAAAAACCAAACAAATCTATTATTGAAAGTGTCATACAACAAACATATTTTTTGCCATTTTATTTCTTTGGATAATAGATGTCACTGCTGGTCGTTTACATCGCACTTCTGCTGCACACAATATGTTATTAGTGTTTTATTCAACTACTTGGTGTCTGCAACTTCATTGCGCGAAAATTTGTATGTCACGCGGGAACCGTACATTTTCCCGGGATAAAAAGTATCCTTTATGTTGCCCAAGCCTAATAGCTATTAAACAAAAAAAGATTTATACAAATCCATCCAGTAGTATTGAGATTTGCGCGTACAGACATCTTTTTAAGTCGATATGCGTTCTAGTGTTTCTTAGCACCCCCACATAATTTTGTAGAAATAGTGGAGATACTCCAATTTTACTGTTTTATGATATGTATAGATAGAGAACAGATTTCACGGAGCCCTTCGCGAATGCGAGTCAAACTAACACTTGGCCAGTTTTTTTCACCTGTATAATTATAAAGTACCTTGCCTCTGACCCAATCCGGAATTTAATTATAAGTGCTGTCTAGCCTGCAATTATTAGCAAAACTATCATCTAGGCCCTAGGGACTGCTTTGTGGACAACTATCTTTGTCTGGTATGATAGTACCATTAACTATAAAGTTATATTCCATAAGCATGATTCACAAAATAAGGCAAAGAAATAAATATTGTCTTTGTCTGGTACGGTAGTACCATCAACTTATATTCTGTAAGCACAATTCACAGAATAAGATAAAGAAATAAAGTATGAACCATTTATATGTTTGCCTAGACTAACTTACAATTTGCTGATAATATGGGAAAGATTCCTGACAATAAGCTTGCCTAATTAATATTCAAGGCCCAGGACTGGTTAGAAATTAAGAATTGTTTGACAATAAAAAAATTTTTAGAATAAACAAACTTCAGTGCTTGCTTTATATATTTTAAAGATCAAAATACATTTCTTACAACTTGTAACAGTTCAATCATACTAAAATACAATTTAGAACATAATATGCCATTGCTTATTACAATTGTCACTTAAAAAAATACAAATGCTGCAAATAATATTATGAATGATAGCTTAGAGCTAAAAGAAAGTTACAAATGTATAAAAATTATAAATCTACCAGTTTCAAGGAGTAATATTCGCAAACAGACTGGTGGAATATAATTTTTAACTAAACACAATCCAGTTTATTAACTTTTCCCATCATATTATATACCAAAAAAAGCCTTAATTCTAATACAATCATATTTATTCTCCTTAAAGCTAACATATTCCTAGTTCTTATAACTACAAGTATAAGTCCGGATCAGTTCTATGAAGTCACACCACTGTCCACATCACTGCCTATATAGAAAACTATGTTTACCGATTGGCTAATGAATATTTTAGATGACCATTAGATCAGAGTCAAATGCAGTGAAAAATGTTGGTTGTTATCCACTGAAACAAAATAATAGTCTTACTTATGATAAATGTTCTTGAAAGTTTTGAAAGTAAAAAGAGGAGCACTAAATGTGAATGATGTTTACCTTTTAAACTGGAGCTCCAGGGCCACCCTTTTTGCCGATAAGTGACTTGTGGATGTGAGGAATAACACCACCACCAGCAATTGTAGCTTTGATCAAACTGTCCAGTTCTTCGTCTCCTCTGATAGCCAATTGCAAATGCCGTGGTGTGATACGCTTTACTTTAAGATCTTTGGACGCATTTCCCGCTAACTCTAACACCTAAAATAATAAAAAAAATATGTAAACAATGAAGGAATTGACAATACTGTCAAATACTTTCCCGCCTTTATGAGTAAACAAACAATTTGCTGTGTTATTATAGTTCTAGAAAGCATACTACATAACAGTGCTATGCAAATAAATAATAATTTCGTAGTAATAGGATTTTACACTATACGAAACGATTATTTGAAGATATTATTAGTAAAACACAAACAAAAGAATTTCCCGCCAAAATTAGCGCTCTCTAATTTCTTCCTTTTCTACAATAAAATTCAAAGAAAACATATGGTAAATCAGTTTTTGGACTGCATTTTACATTTATAAAGGGTATACAACTGAATTTGCACATTAATTACGCTAGAAATCTAGAATGCCGCCATATTGATAAGGCGTCGCTTACCTCCGCAGTCAAATATTCGAGAATAGCTGCAGAATAAACTGCTGCTGTAGCACCTACACGCCCATGACTCGTGGTTCTATTTTTGAGATGTCTATGAATTCTTCCAACGGGAAACTGAAAATACGCGATTATTTTTATTTTTCTATCATTGATTATTTTCCTACGGCACTGGCGGCCGCCATACTAGAGGTCATGCGTATTATTAAATTTTGTGAAATAGTGTAAATTTTGAAATTATAGGATTTTACGTTGTTCTAAAATCACAAAGTAATTATTAAACACGATTCTACATACCTGTAATCCAGCCCTTGCTGATCTTGAGACTGCTTTTGCCTTAGCTTTTCCAGAGTCTTTACCCGCTTTACCTCCAGCCTAAAATTCATCAAAAATCCTGTTAATTTTTATGTTACGGAGCTGAAACTTCGCCAGGACGTGTATTACACGATTATCTTTCAAAATACACAAAAAATTTGACACAACACTCATTATTTTTCACGAAATCTTGCAAAACTCACCATTTTGAAACGTGTTACACACTATCACCACTACAGAGAACAACCAACACAGGAAAGGCGCCAAGCCAAAACGCGCAACAAAGATGGCAGCGGCGCGCCGCCCGCTGATACTTGTGGTTGGCCAATAGTGCTTCACCGGATATAGCGTAATAACGTTTTAGCTCTCTTTCTATCTCAACATACTTGTCTCTTTCTAACAGGCTTGGCGTTGCTGGCGGGAAAAATGGCGCGTAGTTTCGAGACACTAGCGACGCCCAAGCTACGTACGTAATTTTGAGGAACCACGTTAACTACGAGGGCTTAACAACTAACAAGGGTCTTTCGAGCCACATTTTCGATTCACATTTTATGAAAAATGGATTTACAAAGTACAAGTCTTACGGAAAAGCATTCATATATACAATTATATAACCAATAAATTAACTTAAAATTAATACTTATCATTCATGATTTAGGTTCAAAAATAATTTTAGGCATGAAGTACGCATTTAAAGTCTACGTTTTTACGCCTTTGGTCTTTACTTTGATATAATAATTGCTACAATTCTATATTATAATTACTTAGGTATTATGTTAGTTACGAAGAAAGTCTGTTTTTTTTAAGTAATTTTTTAATATAATTTTATCTATAGCGACGCTTGCAGTGCATCTCCATCTGAAGGCTCACTAATGCATGTTGCGTGAAACTTATTGTGTTGACTATGCAGAGGCGTTGAAACTTTTTAGTGTTCTTAATTTCATAAAAGCTCATGTAAACGAGGCACTCTGACAGCCCCTATTATGAGTACAGAATTTAAAATCTGAAAGGAGAAATCAGGATTGAGGAGCTGTATGCCTTTATAAATTTATGCAGCACTAATGAACAGGATTTATAAAAAGGCATAGTTTTTATATTTATTTATATATTTTAGTTTTTATTTTATATAATATCTTGACTCATTTTACCTATTGGTTACAACCTACTAGTGTTGCCCAAATTCAGTCTTGGTCTTGCAGTCTTGGTCTTGTTCTTGCGTTTTTGCAAGACCAAGACCAAGAAC
>JAOTAV010028405.1:0-20778 GCA_026546445.1 Cyclargus thomasi
AATAAGACATTGTAATACGAAAAAAGAACAAGGCAATTGTTGGCTGTATATTGAATTGCCTGGAACCATGCAGGTTTGTAATGGTCATAATAGCCCCCCAGAACGGGATAAAATCGGTATAAAAGCATGTATAAAAACAGCGAAGTCATCGAGCCTCTAATGTTCGGGCATGGGGCCCACCGAGTTCCCCGACAGCGCGGGCCTGCTAGGGATAAGCAGGCGAGCGCCGACGCAGCTGCGGAAGCCATGTAACAGCACCCGTGGCTCCGCCTAGCGCACTATAAGTCGGGTTTTAGTGAGGTAACTTCGGGTTTCTTCACCCGAGAGAGTCCCACATACCCCGGTGGCCCTTTCCCAGCGCTACCGGGGATGCATAAAGCATTTCCTGACGAAAAAAAGGTATATAAGAGCTTGTGTGAAAACTTCTTCTGAACGCAAAGTTTCTGACATAAGTTAGTTATGTAAATTGTGTATATCCTTGGTTCTAAAGTAATAGAATAGAAATAAATAAAGATATGACAATTATAGAAAGCCTGTTATAGAGCCCAAAATATTAAGAAACAAACTTACCTAATATTTCAAACCTGGTATCCTGTTACATATAAAATCTATCTGGATATAGTTGTCCAAGCTTTAATCCCTGTCTATCATTCCGATTTTACGAAATATTGTTAGTGATGTTTTCATTTTGTAACGAATATTGCGAGCACTTTAATGAAAACTAGTCAGTTTGGTGACTTAAAAAACTATAAGAACTATATATTTTCACCCGACTGCGCCATTAAGGTTTTTTTTAAGAGTATGTATGTATAATATCCGTATAATTTTTGGCACGCTCTGCAGCCTAAACGGCTTGATGAATTTTAACGTATGTATCGTTAGATACGTCTCGATAGCGCAAGTGACACTTAAAAAATTTTAAAATCAAAATGACGAATTTCGAAGTCAAAATTGTGAGCTCCAAAAATTTTTTCTGCTCATTTAGGTCGAGTAGGGTATCAAAATGAAGGGCTTTAAATAGCCATTCTGGAAAATTGCAATGGTTTCTGCAGTCGGGTTTTCAGTTTTTTGGCATTTAGCTAGTTTTTAATTCGTCCATACAATATAAAAGCAAAACTCATTGGGATTAATAACGTCGCAGAAATCGATTCGGACTACATCCTAGCTAGGTGCCGAATACCCACGTCATTAGGTCTGAATATGTCAACTCTACGTATCTATGGGCGGGGTTTGACATAACGCGATCAAGCTACTTAGGTCCGCAATCTGGCTTTGGATCCGCAAAGCTGATTCATTCTCTAATAGTACCTATGATAAAGAACTCGACTCCTGTGAAACTCTACTTCCATATCGTATATGGAGTTTTCGTTTAGGGTTGATTCATATTTTTTTCATAAAGTATCCTATATGTTGCCCAGACCTAATAACTATTAAACAAAAAGAAGATTTATTCAAATCCGTCTAGTGGTTCCTGAGATTAGTGCGTACAAAGAGACAAACAAAGAAACAGACAACTTTTTTGTCGATATGTGTTCTATTACTGTTCCTTATCACCCCAATATTGATTATTTTGTAAAAATATTCACATCATACTCTAACTTTACTGTTTTAATTAATGTATAGATGGGAAAGTGTGTTTTTTATTTGTTTGTTTGTCCTTGATTCTTAGCATAACCTTAGTTGAAAGGATATAGGCTCGTCTTAGAAAGACGTTATGTTAAGGGAGCTTTAAGGAATATTTGTATTTTACGCTATTTCGAATTCCGAGTGAACGAAGCCGCGGACAAATGCTTGCAACTGTCTATCATGGACCGCATTAAGTCCCAATGACTCTAGAGTCTTTATGTCAACTACATAAGGATCACTTTCGAACGAGCACCGAGGTCAATTCAAGTGCTCAACATCAAAGTCACCCCAAAGGCCTGTAACTCATTACGTAGCATTAAAGTGTTAAGGCGAGTCAATAGAAAACTTCCCGAACTCATAACACCGCTTACAGTTAACCCTATAATTACTTTGACTTTTTCAACTTCAAAGTCAAGTTTTTGAATTGCGGTTTTTTACCGCCGAAGGGTTATTAATTAGATTTTATTAGTAGACCTCTGTGGAATGTAGATTTTGAATTATTTTTGGATTGTGACATAATATAAGCCTTTCAAAATTTTAATTAGATCTAAACTTATTCTTAATCAAGTATTTTTTTCATGGTATAATTCAAGTGGTAATTTTATGGAATATAATACTTTCATTTAAAAAAACTGTTTACTAAACATTTTTCTTTGACACAATTTCTTCCATTTATGTCTGGCTTACACGTATTAAGTAGATAAATAGTTATCTAAATTTTAGCTTAAATTTAAGTTGACTTCACTTGCCACTAAATTTTGTATTTACATGCAGTTAATAACTTAAAGTTAAGTTAAAATTTAGTTAACTACTTATCAACTTAATACGTGTAAACCAGACATTATGCACCTGAGATTTTTAAGTAAAATGTATTTTATTAAAAGAACGCAAAATAAGTCAATTATTTTCATTAATTGTCAGCTAAACGTTATCAGTTTAATACAGAAGCAGTAAAACGGTTCGGTTGCAATAAATTGTATTTAGTACAACATTAAGATTGTCCCAACAATAGAGGATGGCGAATAAATATTTTGGCTTGCTTATTTTTCTTAATTGCGTACAATTTATGTATTTTATGTCAGAATATATGATATAGCCAAGAAGGTCTCTTGGTAGAAGAAAAAAAATTAGAACTGGACCACGCGTGGCTTTCATGTGTACGCCCTAGTATAAAAATAATATGCGCCCCGCACGATCACATTAACAAATCTGAATTGTTTTTGTTACTTTTGGTACACACTGGCGTACCAGTGACAATTAATATGTGTGTGGTATATAAATGTTTATCAATTCAATCACAGACTTCAATTTGGCATGAAGGTCTCATTACCATATTATATTTACCATATTATACCGTTAATTTTTATTTAAAAAACAGACTTCAACCGTAAACAAAAGACTATTTCGTGTATGATTATCGTATCATGTCAAATTATTGTAGTGTGCGTAGCGTTTTATAAATAAAAATATGCAAGAAAAGAGCATATTTAAAATAATATTTGTATTTAAGGGCCCTCCCCCCCCCTCTGTATAAACTATAACGGGGAGAAATTTTATGCTTTTACATCTACGGGTCTTTCGTAAAAAGGGGTACAAAGTTTTCCACTCACGTATTAATATATATGCTTAATGCTTATACGATTTGTGTACGTGCGGTTACATATTAAATGATACTACCTGGTTCTACGTACCCTGGGTATGTTACAGTCATAGGCCAAACAATTTTTTTGACTAAAGAGTTTGTTTCGCCAGTATTTTTGATAGCTTACCTTGGTTTATAGGTAAGGTAACTAGAGAAAGAGTTTAATTTGGTATTCTTGCTTACCTATTAAAGTTCTGAATGAATTTATTAAAAAGGTAGTCTTAGATAACTGATAAAGTAGCTGCGTAACCGAAAACAGCAAGGTTGAATCGGAACGTGGATTACAAACGATCGTGTCCTTAAAATCATTAAGTCGGAAAGGCTAATGACTTAAAAATACTACTTCGAAATTTAAAATTGGGATTAAACCTTTTACGACGTAAGCTCGACCTGCGCCGTGATTTTCGCCGAAAAGCCATTCTACGAGTGCTTATGTAATTATCGATCATACACGATAAAAGGTTTGTAACCCCTGACCGGTTCAAATGTCAATGAACGCTTTTCATATGAAGCTACTTCTCATTATCCCTTTATAAATTATTACTAAAGGTACTTTATGATTTCAATATTTCCATGATTTTTCTAAAAGTTTCGAATAAAACTTTCTTGTCTATCCTATGAGAGAGGTTTGGTGATCTCCAATCTGTTGCTGAATATCTATCGATTTGTATATACTCTAGTACCACAACGACCTCTAGTCACCCTTTGGTCGAAATTCGACCATATTAATTTAAAATATTATAAAAAACTTTTATCTATTCGCAATTAATTCACAGATTTCAATTTGCCATAAAGGTCTCGTTATAAGGTAATTAAATTTTATTAAAAAAAAGACCTCAGTCAGAAACAAGAGTATTTCGTGTATGATTATCGTTTCATATCAAAATATTGTAGTGTGCATGTTGTACGCATACTAATGCGTAGCGTTTAATTTATTAAAAATATGTAAGATTAAAGCATATTTAAAAAAATATTGGTATTTCACGGCCCCTCCTCCATGTCAACTATAACTGGGTGAAATTTCATGCTTTTACATCTACGCGTCTTTCGTAAAAAGGGGTACAAAGTTTTCCGCTGGCGTATTAATATATAGATATTTAGTAAACTACTAGTAAACTACTGTACATCGCCAGTCCTAATATCCTACTGCACCTTGGGACTGAACCTGTTTTGGATCGAGACTGGAACTTTTAGCTCAATCAGAATTTAGAAACTTTCTTAATATATTAGTAACTTTGAATATAAACGCAGATATACTTTATCATTGGTTTGTTGAATGGTCCCACAGGGGGGTAAAGCTCCTTCTTCCTTCCACACGTCTATCGCTGTATTTGACCACTCTTTAGTTACAGCTATTTTAAGATTAAGATTATCTAGTTTAAGAGTATTTTTTTGGGTCTGCTTCTTTTCTGCTGATTTATAAAACAAAAAATACAAAGTAACTAAAGATTTTAAGCTGTAGGCATACCAACCGACCTGGGAAAAGAATAGAGAACGATGGAAGACCTTGGAGCCCTTTGTCCAGTAATGAGACAGCACGGGTAAAAAAATAATAACTAAAGCACACAGCGTACATATTATTGACGTCATCTACGCGTGTGCCACGCGATGATTAATTATTTAAACATAGGCGCTAATTCACTACACGCTTTTAGAATTAAATTAATGTGTGAATGATTCCCAGACGTGATTTATGTAGGGTAGTCCCATAAAAATATCCATTCGTCACCGTAGGTAATATTGGCCGGAGTCCAACTGAGGCGAGAGTACTAAATCGTAACGAAAAAAGATAAATTATTCCACTCGTAAACGTACCGAATCGAAATGAAAACTTCTTGAGACTTTTTCGCATAGTTTCCAGGTTACCTAGAAATTGTTCGGGTTTTGGGAAAATTAGATTTGTGATGTCTATACTCCATTGTAATAATTTAAATGCGAAAGTTAGTGAGTTGGTGAGTTTGTTGTTTTTTACGGCTAAATATTGAACCTAGATTGATAAAATTTGGTATGAAGCTAGTTGGGATCCTGGATTGACACATAGGCTACTTTTTACTCTATAGGCGCTAGTAAAATCGCTGGAATACACTAATGTAGAAGTGTAGATATTTGTCTGTTACCTCTTTATGTCCAAACCGATAAGAGCATTTTCGCTTTTTTCTCTCTAAACGTTTATCCTTTAAATATATATTGAAAATCCTTTAAACGTTTTTAACGTCATCAAAATCAGTCCCCCCTAGACAAGTGGCAAGCGATTATCTTTTACGAAAATCGCATGGCGTGTTGATGTATGGGATTGACATAGACGAACGAAAAGTCACGTGATCTAGTCGAGTTCGATTATGCCAATCCCATACAAAACAAGCGAAGCGATTATCGTAAACGGCTGAACGGTTCGAAAGTTATCTCGTTATATAATTACTTATTAAAGAAATAGTTCTGCCCTAAGTTGATTTGAACATCTTGCGCACTGAAAATAGTATTGGTCTTGTTATTTTTCGATTGGTCAACTAACCGTCAGACCACTAGTCAGCTGTCGTAAACTAAGCCAGTCCGCCATTTCTCGGTGTAGTCCCAGTCGCAGTCCATAATTGCATTAACGCATGATTAGTCCATTAACATATATCGATGTAACAAGCTAGTATGTTAGGAGTATGTTAGGTGGCATATGCGATGCATAAATCGATGCGAATTATGCACGCAACGTAGTCATTTCGAATAGCGATGCTGAGTAATATTCAAATCGCTCTGGACTACTGCAAATTAATCTTATGTTACAATTCATCTGAAACTACCTGACACCCGCGGCTTCGTTTACCACGAAAGAGTCGTCGAAAAGTATCCTATGTCCTTCACGGTTACTCAAAGTATCTCCTTACTAAATTTCAGCAGAACCGGTTTAATACCTGACTGAAGCATCTCTTGAAGCTCAAGTACAGGGTCATATGGAAAAAATGTTGCCGTGGGAGAGCCATGCTCTGGCACAAACGGGCTTGCTCGACCAGAGTGATACCACGCCTCACAGAAAACTGGCGTGAAACGGCGTTGTGCTGTGTCTTGTTCAGTGAGATAATTTACCGGTGGCCCAACTTCCCTAATCCCCTATTCCCATTCCTTATTCCCTCATAAAGACCAGCAACGCATTTGCGACTTCCCTAACCCTTAACCCTTCTACTCGTTTGCCCCCAAAACTATTTGTGGTAGAAAAAACAGCAGAAAACGATGATTCCTTGAGTAACTTGCGATTTTAAGTAGGCAACAAGAAGACAACTTGCAACTCGGTGGATTAAAACGTATCCCTTACCATTTATTTATGTATCATTACTACGTTACTTTTCTAATCGATGTTGTGATTAAAATAAAATTTAAAAGGAAAATAACAATAAGATGCTTCGACTCATGGACACGAAGACATATTGGATAAAGCTGATAATTTTCCCGCAGGGCTCCTAAAGCTGTAGCAGGTGTAGTATTTTAAGTGTCATAAAGTACTAGGAAACATTTTCGCTAACCCCAATACAAAGTACGAGTACAATAACTACAGAATAGAACAATGACCGCGTTTCTGGCTGTCCGTGCCACGTTTCAGACGAAAAATGATTGATGATAGCAAACCAGAACAGTTCGAACTATTGCAGTTCTCGTTTCGGTACAGCGTCGCAAGTTAGTTGCTCGATATTATTGAGTACGTCCACGGATCCTTAGTACTTACTACCTTAATATCCTCGCTGACCACGCGAAGGCCGTTTGTCCATAGCACGCCGTCACCGTCACCAAAACTTTTTAGACAGATAAAATAATAATAATAACATTCAGCCACAAATACACATTAGACCACATTAAAACAGATAGTACAAAAATATAACGACACAAATATGTATATAAAACTATAAAAAACGAAACAGAAAACATAGTGAGGTGAGTTAGAAATTATTTAGTATGGCAGTGTAACGCGAGTGCTGCCGAAGAGGACCTCACTCAGGAAAAAATGCCTTATGATCTAGGCTGTACCTTTCATTTTTATCCACATTGGTCTAGCGCCCATGTCGTCGTTGTCATTAGTGGGCAGTGGGCGGTTTAAAGAAAATTAGTCTATGTCATACAGTAGAATTTCACTGGGCCGAAATAACCTCGGCGGTTGGACAGCGGCGGTGGACAAACGGCGTGAGTTGACCAATGACCGCGCGTAAAGTTTCCGAGTCTAAGACGAACGGAAATCTGATTGTAGGGAAAAGATGTAGATTGGGCTCGTTATGCGCATTGTATGAAACGGTCAGGTTGGCCTGCGAGCAATCCAACCAGACGTATCGGCCTCCTGTTTTGCTTGCTTTTGCGCCTTTTTTTGTTACATTTTCGGTATGAGTTGATTTACAGAAAAGAAAGTTCAATTTTCCTAACCTTAATTAACGATACAAAACCAAATTTCATTAGTCTCGATAAAACTTAGGAACCTCTAAACCAATTTGAATTTTAGTCCTGAAATATTTGAAGAAGTGTAAGTAGTAGATAAGTGACAATTTTAAAACTCCCGGATTTTTGCGTAAATGGCTTGAGGACTGGAAACTTATTTGTAATCAAATAATGTAGAATTGACATATAGCTAGACAAACAATCTGGATAATATAATCGCTAAATTTATCCTTTCTCTTTTTTCTGCACTCAAAGATTGTAAAATAGTTATTCCCTTCTTCCACTCATATCTTCAATTATTTTTACATCCCTGAGTTTACCGCCCTCAGAATTAAACAGAACGGACAATAGCAAACAAATCAGGAAGAATAAATCACGACAAACACCAGTATAAGTATATCCTATTGAAATGCAATGAAGCCAGACATTTTCATACAAATGGTAGCAAGCGATTTTACGATTATCATATAGATGGATTGATCTTTTGCGCTCACCCGCAGTATAGCTGTAACGAAAACTTACGTCCTTTCATCGAGCATATAACCAATAGAGATGTAGTGTGAGCCCACCGTGTCCGAAACTTATCAGTGTTTTGGCACACCAACTAACGCTCGCACAATAAAACGCACCAATGAGAGGACTGTGTGTACGTACTCCGATGCTACCGACCAATCAGAGCGGAGTCGCTTTGAGCGGATTTTTTTTTCCGAACAAAACTAATAACATTTCCGCTCTTCTGGTTTTATACTCGATGCGTCCTTTCAACTGTATCAAACTTTTTCGGCCTTTTGATGATGCGACAAAAAACTCCCCCAGTTTTTTGTCGCATCATTTATTCATTTAGCAAAATAACAAACACGGTCGTAATATGAATGTAAAGATGGGTTCGTCTGTCTGTTTCCTTTTCAGTCATTTCTGCGGTTTAGGTATAAAAAACAACAGCTGATACACAGGATTTACCAAAAGTAAGTAATACAATACTTTAGAAGTGTATATTATCACTTACTTTTATACTACCCTGTAAACTTTAAGTGACGTCACTTTCACTTGTACGAAAATAACATTTGTAAGAAACTTTTCTCAATAAAAATTAATTCGAAGAATCGATGTTAGCTATTGTTCGGTTTAAATTTGAGTATTTTAGTGTGACTCATTGTTGTCTTTTAGTATTTTTCTCATTACAACAACCTATAATGGTACCAAAACAACCCTACATTCTCAGTTCTTATCTTCCGCTTGTCATACAAAACATAACAGAGAAACTCCGTCAATAATTTAGAGAATGTTATCGAACTAAAATTATTTTCGTAACTATCCAACTTCGGACGTTCCTAACAAGTGAAGATGCTGATTGCCTCTAATCAGCAACAAAACTTTTTCTTCCCGAAGATCTATCTCAAAATAAAACTTGCACTAGTTCTCGGACGGGGGATTCTGCGCTCTATATTTTTAATGATAAGGTGGTTTCTTCTATAACCGTCAAGTCTTCCAGTCAACCTAGACAAATGTTTGTTGAGGACTTTCCGCACCTGTGCTCGGGCTATATATCTCTGCCAAAAGATTACATTCCTTGGAGTACTGACACTGATCGAAGGAAATGTAGAATTCAGTTGACTTCTTCGAATACGGATACGGATATGATGTTTGTTTACGATTCCAAATTCAAAAGATTGTGAAATGAAGTTTTAGGTTGCTAAATACCTTGACGGGTAACTTCGCTTAGGATCATCTCACTGGTACGTTGCGACTTGCTTTACATGTTTAAATAGGTAATTAAAAGAAAAGGTTTTTGGGATAATCCGTAAGCAAGCCTATCAATTTCATAGGTATTTCTTGTTATGTAAATTTGTACTTTTGTTCTTAAATATTACTGAGGCACATTCCATAAACACTTGTGTTTTATGAACTGACAGCTGGAAGCAATTTTTGTGTTGGTATTCAAGGCAAGCTGAAAACTGTTTTCTATTAGACCCCAGACATGGCTGGTGAGAAGCGGGGCTAAAATAAAAACTAAAAAAAAAGAAATTTCCAAAAAATATAATCTCGGAATCTGATTGCTAAGTGATAAAAATCGTGTATTAATATTTCAACTTGCTACAAATACATTTTTTTAGCCTGCCAATTTAAAAAACCCCACTTAATCACCTGAATTAACATTTTTCTATTCTTTGAATATTCAACTACAACATAAAATATAATTTTGGTATACTTTTTTTATTTACTTTAGACAAAATGTACGGTAGACCCCACTTTGCATTAGCCAGGTCTGCAGTGCCTTAAGGAGGTGTAAATGGAGAGTAATATGACAAGGTTTCATCTAATACCTACTTAAAATTCGCTATCAGCTCTCATATTATTACAGACTTAATATATGTAACTTATGAGCCACAAAATTACTCTTCATCAGAACTTAATCACGCCAAAATTGGTTTATCACAGGAACCGTACATATTCCCAAGATAAAAGTATTCTGTGTAAAGATCATTTGGACGGGGACATTTGAGCGCATGTAAATAGAAAGCAACATACAGAGAAATGCATTTTCGTATTTATAATTTATTAGTATAGTTAGAATTCACCTCAAATTGCTTTAACTGAAAATGTTGCTTCAGAAAATCCGTACAAACTTTACCTGACTATTGGAGGGAGTCGTGCAAATCCTGTAAAAACCTGAAATGGACTGGACAGCTCAAGTGGGATCAAACGGGATTGTAAGACAGGGTTAGCCTCACCAGACTTGCATAATAAAATACCTTTCTCTGCTTATTCGATATTATTAGTGGGAATCTCTATAAAAGCCTTGGATGTTTATTATATAATTATATATGCTACCAGAGCTCGCCTTTTGGTCGAAATTCGTCCATAAATATTTTTGAATTCAATCACAGACTTCAATTTGTCACAACGGTTTCATTACCAGGCCATAATTTTTTTTTATAATATGAAAAGGGACCGACTTCAACCATAAACAAAAGAGTGTTTGGTGTAATATTATCGTGTCATATAAAAATATTTTAGTGTGCGTATCGTTTTATTTATTAAAAATATGCCAGAATAAATCATTTTTGAAATAAATTGGTATTCCGCGCTCCTCCTCCACACTAACTATAACTGGAAAAAATTTCATGTGCTTACATCTACGCGTCTTTCGTATAAAGGGGCAAAGTTTTCCGCTCGCTTATTAATACATAGATATAAGAAGGCACGTGAGCACGTGGCCTTTTGTGAAGATGATTTAAGGTGGCCCCAGAGGTCGTTGACCTTTCTATTCCTAGGGACAGCCGTGTGATGTTTAGTGAAAAATTTGTTACTTTATTCATTTCTTATGAAGATACACATTTAATTATTGACAGAGTTGCCTCCTGTGGTTTTGGCATGCCTCTTCCAAATTTGAAAGTCTCATTAGAAATATCACTCATCACTCATTTTTTCCAGCCCTTGTCACGCCGCGATCCTCGCGGCATTGGAATGCTACTTTATGGACTCGGCTCTACTATAAAGCAGTGACATCAGTTGTTAGACCAAATCGGAAAACCTTTATGGCTTAAAACATACATCTAACGGCGCGCCACCAAAATCCTTAGCAAATTGTTCAAAATTATATAAAAACCCAGAAAATTCCGCCAGTTCCGATGCCGCAACGCGGTTACGCGTCACGGACCATAGACACACTATACATAAGCGCATTTAAAAAATTAGAAAAGACTAGCTTTTTGCCATAGCTCCGCTTGCGTGGAATTCAAAATTAGGTATAAATACAAATATTTTGGGAACAATGAACATCATGCTTTTCCAAGAGCAAAAGTAGCCCATGCTCTCCTTTTAACTAAGTCTATGCAAATATCAAGTCGACTGTTTGCTTCATTAGGGCGTGGAGAAAGGACAAACGCACTTTCCCATTTACAATATTAGTATGGATGACGTGTCAGTTTCCAATCAACAAAGTTATCTGAAGGTCAAAGTCAAGGTCGCTGCCATGGCTAATCACTTCTCCTATTCAACTATTCAAACTTGACAATAGTTTAACACAAAACACCTCAGTCAGTTGCCATTTCGCTAATAATGGCGATTATTTTCACACATCCGTCCTTTTGTTGCGGTTTGATAATAGAATTCTCCGAAAATTGATAATGGAGATAATAAGAAACGAGAACCTGAATCAACCTTTTATTTCAACAGCAAAGGATATCATACTTTTTTATAGTGCGTGGGAGGATAGATATTTTTTTTCTTCACCAACACGATTATGACTGCTTCGGTGTCTTTACGCTTTCGATCTGAAAAGAGAGAAATTAAGTCAACATTCAAGTGTTTTTATAGTACGGTATGTAGAATAGCAAAGGATATTTTGGAGGTTTTTTTTTAACACAATTTTTAATCTGACATTGTGTTCAGGGCGTAACAAAACAAAGTATTATCAGGGCTATCGCACTCGCGCGAGTAGTGTCAAACAGCAAGTACCCCTCCGGAGGGGCAAATCCGCAGGGCCTCAATGACAGTTTTTTATTAGAAAAAGATTTTTAATATTTTCATATATTTTTAATTTTAATGTAATAATTAAACTTAAAAAAAACCTCATATAGAGTTTAATATAAAAGTAGCAGCTCTGCATTTTATCATTGCTGCAAAACATTTGCTCTACATATGGGAAACTTATAAAAATTTACACAGTCATCTATATGTAATGACCGAGATACTCAAGGGTAGCTTTTTAAGCTAGGATAGCCAGCTACTTTGTTTAAACTGTGACATTGTGTACTAGTTTACTAGCTCAGAAATAAAATTAGTTTTGTCTAGTCACGAAGGCTGAAGTACTAGCTTGCTTGCTTATCTTGAATACTACCCTCGTGTCCCGGGTACAATTTCGAAATTTGTTGACTGTGAGGTAATGCGTTTGCGTTCTGCGTTTTGCTAAAATACTCTCCATACTCTCTTCATAATGTTTCATCTAAATCCCTATACCGGAAACACACTTTAGACGTTGTCTGGAACTTCTAATTTTGTATAGGATAATGCAGGCTTATCATTATTTTCTGATTGTCTGACAAGTAAAATGATCCATGCGTCAGATGAGCATGTAAAAAGTCCGGCCTGTTCGCCAGTCGTGTCGGTCATCCGTCCGACTGGGTTATGAGAGTAAAGGAAGAGAGAGTGCTCTTGTGTGCTGTGCACACTTGGGAAAGACGAAATTACTCCTGTCTAACTAATCTGGTTTCAACTAAACCGGCCACTGACACTGAATCCGGGGAAGGAATTATTACACAAACTCACCCCCTTGTTGATGGTCTCGACGAATTCATTGAAGTTCTTCTTGATGTTCTCCGGGTTGAGTATCTCGCTGGCCTTCTCGCTGAACTCCTTACCGAGCTCGCCAAGAGAGTCCTGGATCTTTTTCAGGGCATCCTGGGTTGAGTCTCCCCCGGCTGGGGCGTCGCGCTTCACGTACGCATGGATCTGCAACCATGATGTAATATTAATTAAAGTTTGCTGTGTGTGAAGTAAATGGTATCCTATTATATTTATATTGTTACTTGGTTTTATACTATCACTGTTTGTTTTCTTAACAAATCCTTGCTAATAATATGCATGGGAACATTTGTTTGCTCCTCCTTAGCGCCCTAACGAAGTAACTAATCGACTTAATTTTTTGCATTGACTCAGAGAGGATGGAAAGTAACATAGGGTACTTTTGGTCTCGGAAAAACATCGCATTCCCAAAAATTTCGTATTATTACCCAATTTTCGAATTCCTCACGATTTATTTAATTTATTTAAATTTGAGAACTTTCGGCACAACATGAAATTTAATAGAGAAAATAACACAAAAATAATGTCCAAAGAGTTTTAAATATAAATCAGAATTAAAAAGAAACTGATTTATAAAAAAAAAATACCATTAAAAAACGTTTAAAAAATTATCAACAATACTCACACAGCTAACAAGGCACAGGGCCAGGAAAAGGATGAGAAACTTGTTCATGATAACGACGTTCTGAGACCACAAGCAGCAGTATACTGTTGTACTCTTGACCGCTACAAGTTTATAGGGTAACGATATTTGCGCTGCTTATCGGAGGTCATTGTTCAACTAATTTGCCTCTTATTATCTCGTTGGTAGACGGAAACAATTAATTCCCGAAGATATTGCCGCTGGAAAGTAAGAGAACGTATATCAACGTAATTTAAAGGCAACTCAAAGACATAGCGCTTTAGATGCTTATTTTAACCGACTTCCAAAAAAGGAGGAGGTTCCGCGATTCGACCGTATATATTTTCTTTTTAGGATTCCGTGCCTAAAGGGTAAAAACGTGACCCTATTACTAAGACTTCGATGTATGTCCGTCGGTTTCTCTGTCCGTCCGTCTGTCTCCAGGCTGTATTTCAAGAACGGTAAAAGCTAGAGAGTTGAAATTTTCTTAGAATATGTGTTTCTGTTGCCGCTATAATAACAAAATATACTAAAAAAATAAATTAAATACTTATAGGTGGCTCTAATACAACAAACATGTTTTCTGCGTTTTAGAGCCATAAAAAGACGCATAATAATAACGACAAATTCGACGCGTTCGTCATCAGCGGCGTATCGGAATAAGTAGGGTGCTTGCATAAGTTCGAAGAGGCCATGGTTTGATTCCCACCAACGCATTTAATATTTTTTTATAAATTTTTACGTTTTCATGATTTTTACTATTTTTATAAATTTATAACTTTTTATACATTTAACAACTTTCAAAAATTCGTTTATCTAATTTTCAGCTCTGCACTAATACGGAACCCTTCGTGCGCGAGTCGAACTCGCACTTGGCCGGTTTTTTCCGTTAGCTAATTGTACCATCGAGCGCAATTTGACTAAACACCTTCTTTAGGAATATATATAGTAGTCAATTACAAAGGCTGTACGCGAAAAAGAAATTGTATTTATTTACTTAGAAGATCGAAAGGAGATCACGGATGTTTTTTAATTTTGGCTTACGCTATAGCATTAGAGCTTTTTAATATTAAATGCTATGAAATTAGTGAATGTGTTGCTTACTTTGAAAATATCCACAGCTGAACATATAACCTCCTCGTTTTGAAAGTCGATTAAAACACTGCTAGATGTTTCGTTTACTAGAGGCTTAATCTTAATCATTAACCTTTGTCATTTTTATGCGAGCCGAATTCAAAACAAAACGCAGCTATTATTGTGATTAATGTAATCAATTATTACAACATAATAACCGTTTCAAGCTAATATTATGAGTTACATACAAACACGTCCATGTTATATATCTAAAAGCGAAATTTAGTTTCTTTGTCTGTTATATATTGTTAATATTTTTTGCTAAAATTTGGTATCGATAAGCTTTGAGTCCAACAAAATGACAAAGGATACTTTTTAACACAAAATTAGGTCCCTGAGCGATAAGCGAGTTGTGTCAAAATACGTAGTATTTTGAATTCACGTTAAGAGAAACAATGACAAAATAATACAATACACAGATAATATACAATATGGGGCTGCAATATACAACCGACGATATAATACTAACAGCGCTACCTCCGACCTTTCTGCTGACAAATTAAGGTCCAATATCGTTCCACTTAAAGGTAGAATAGTTCTGAATGGATTGTAGAGCCCTGCATTCGACTCACGTAGCAGTTAATCCTGAGGATATTCAGATACCAAAGCTGCATGTGATCCAATATCAAAAATGCTTAATGCAAAACTGTCATATTTTCTACAAAATCATATATTTCACCGAATTCATAATATAATGCACCACTGACAGCTTTTGCACATGGCTTCACTTTTGTTAAAAAGTACTTTTCTACTAATTTTTATGTCTTTTTTTTATATACAAATAGGTGCCCGTTTTCGTTGCGCAAAAAAAATTTTAAACGCGGGAACCGAACATTTTCCCAGGACAAAAAGTATGCTATATGTTGCCCAGACCTAAGAGCAACTAAACAAAAAAAAATTCAAATCCGTAGTTTCTGAGATTAACGCGTACAAACAGACAAACAGACAACTTTTTTGTCGATATGTGTTCTATTACTGTTCCATAGCACCCCCACTTTGACTATTTTGTAACAATATTAAATGTACAAACTCTCCAATTTTACTGTTTTATTGCATGTATAGATGTAGAATTGATCATAATCCTTTCATATCGGATGCTTTCGTCATAACGTCTACCTACCTACATGTTATAAGAGCGTCATTGGCCTAATGGGTAAAGCCTTTGGTTCGCAGTCGAGAGGGTGCAGGTTCGAACCCCGGTGAAGGCGTGCACCAATGAGATATTTTCCGATCTCAAGTACATAATAGGGATTCTCATTGTGTCTCATACCACGGCCTCACAGAAAACTGACGTGAAACGGCATTGTCCTGTGTTTCGTTCAGTGAGTCAGTTTACGGTGGCCCAACTTCTTTAATCCCTCTATCCTTATTTCCATTTCCTATTCCCTTATAAGGCCGGTAACGCACGTTACGAGTGTCATGGGCGACGGCAGTTGCTTTCCACCAGGTAAACTGTCTGCTCGCATGCCCCCTAAACATCATAAAAAAATATATTGTGTGCTACAAGTTAAATTTCAGCCCGATTCGTCCCTATTATTCTGGGCTGTTCTTTAAACTGATCAATGTAATGTCATTTATTAAGTTAACTTGGGTTTTTTTGTTGATGAATTCTTTGCAGCGTCGTCGAATCAGGAGCACGCACATAATAATATATTATCTTATTTAATAATTATTGATAACACATATGCAAGCTGATAAGTCCCTTTGTGTTGCATATCATAGAATCCGACTGTACTGCAGAAACGATATAGAAGAGATCTTACTTTATCATCTATTTTTTTTAAAAACCTAAAATACAGCTCAATTGAGCTGTATCATATATCTTTATATATCTATATATTAACACGAGAGCGGAAAATTTTGTACCCATTTTTACAAAAGACACGTAGATGTAGAGGCATGAAATTTCTCCCAGTTATAGTTGATATAGAGGAGGAGCGTGGAATATCAATATAATATTAAAATATGCTTTAATCTCGCATATTTATTATAAACAAAACGCTACGCACTCTACGGTATGCTCACTACAATATTTTAACATGATACTCATATCAAACACAAAATACTCTTTTGCTTATGGTTCAAGTCTGTTATTTTTTTTTAAATAAAATTGAATGGCTCCGTAACAAGACCGATATGTCAAATTGTAAAGTATGTGATTGAATCGAGTAATGTTTATGGTCGAATTTCGACACATAAAATCCAACCAACTCTAGTCTGTATAATTATACAGAGCTATATATGTATAAAGCTGAACTCCGTCGTTGTTCGCCTTTTTTTTTTTAATAATTCCTTAATAGGACCTTCTGCAGAATTAAGTCTAGGCAACATTTAAGTGTTTTACTTTACATTGCGTGTACATAAAGCAAATACTGGCAATGCAGCCCATTAGTGGTTCGTTAATTATTCACATGGCGAGCATCACTACCTCTACTAATGGGCTAGAAAATGTTTCCTGAGCCTGTAGCTAACGTGTTTGCGAAGTTTACAGTCAAAATTCGTAATAAAACAATAGATATTGCTTAGAATTGCTAAATATTGTAATTTGTGCTTCTCTTCAAGTCTCGTTTTTTTTAACACAAAACATAAAACTCTTAAATACTAAGTCAATATCTAAATAATTATCACAATCGATTTGAAAAAAAAAGTTGTCATCTCAAATATAAAAAATTCTCGCTTCACAATGTTACTTTCTTTACTCTTGCCGATTTCACATTATCCTTATCGACTTCGCTAATATAAACATCACTTTTTTAAATAAATTCTTCAAATTTTTCTTCGCAACAGCCAAGTTCATTTAAAAAAGATTTCAAGTTTTCTATAAAAATGGCAAGGGACATTATTCAGCTAAGCGAGAGCTTATGAGCTTAAAGCTAAGATAGAATAAGCTGAAGCTTAAATAACAAGCCCCGGTATAGCTGGATTAACAGCATGACAAGTCCTGTTAGCTTTTATTTCATTTTGTTTTCTTAATATAACGATTATAAAAAGTGATAAATTATTGAATAGGGAAATATGCATGATTTTTTTCTTTCTTTAAATAAATATATCGCTGTGGTAAAACGATATGGTCCAATCAGTTTTTTGATAAAATTGAACACAACATAGATACGATTCTTTAGAGTAGTCAGTTAGAAAGAGAGATCCGATATTGATTGTGACGTCAAAAGTTTATAAGCTGCATACAAAGTTCATACTAAATTACCTTTGAGAGAAAGAGATGGGTAGAAAACTTAAATCGCTTCTTCACATCTTACTTATTTTTCAACAGAATGCAGAGATTTTTTGTCATTATGTATATCTTTTAGCTCACTATCATAATAATTAGCATTCAATATTTTTTTTTTTACACGCATCTTCTCTTTTGTCGTTTTTGCAGGCTAACGCTCGTGTACTTGTGACTTGCGCAGTAGGGTAACATTTTAAGTTTCATTTGAAATATATAAAACTTAAAATGCTATGCTATTGGTCTTAAAACTTGTATGACTTTGCGCCCTCTCCGCTACCTGCAACCGGCCTAAATGTGCACGATTTGGTGAAGCGGGATCCAGGGAGGACAACATTCTTCAAAAAAATTTTCCTTTTTTTTCCAATTTAAAAATCAAATAATTATTAAAGCGATTCTATATTCTCAAGACATTAAATTCTACTTATTTGATTTTGTAGAATTCTAACTGTATAGAATAGAAATAAAAACAACATTCAAACCCTTTGCTTTTATTTTAACAGAAATAAATAATGAGAATTTAAATAGCTCGATTAATATTTCTTTGACGTTGGCGCCGTTAAGTCGTTGACCTGAAAAAGATAAAGTATATCTTTTAGGCTATAAATAAAAAAATATATCAAATCTTAAATATTTTAAATTATATTTAGTCTCTATAGCATCATAGCTTTCATATGCCTTAAGCCACTTGGAGTCAGTTTTAGCGACATAATGTACTGTTTTGGAATCTTAGGACTTAGCACCCAGAGTAGATGATTTATTTGAGCGAAATACTGTACTGCTTAGGACAGGAATTGAAATTACAGTTGCCCAAGTACGCACAGCGTTCTCAAGGCCTAATCCAGAGTAATGAATAACTCAAAACGTCTGGAACCATCCATGTCGGGTTTCCTTACAATGTTTTGCTTCGCCGTATGAGCATCCATATTTACGTGAGATTAGAAATCTCGGTACACGTCTCCACCCGTGTACCAACCTAGCCCCCTTTTGAATGCGAACTGCGGTACCCATTAGACCACGTACGCTTGAAGTATTTTCACTTATTTACTTTTGTTACACTCTGTCTCTAAACCAAAATACTAAATAATCTCTAAACCAAAATACTAAATAGTCTCTAAACTAATAACTAAAATACCTACAGCTTTAGTTATCCTGTTCAAGTTATCTCCAACTGACGTAAAGACCGGTTCTAAAGCCTGGGTGTTCACTTGATCTACGGTCTTCGCCATCATCTGGTCAAGACACTTCCTCATCTCGTCCAGAGCATGCTGGAAGGCGTCCAGCAGATCAGTGCTGATCTTCTGCTTATCTTGCTCGTTTATTATAAAGGCGTTTATCTGTGGAAATTATTCTTCCCAGGAATTTCTGTGGTTTGTTTTATCTTCTGTTTCTCTCACTGAGATAGTGAGACGTTTGAGTTTTAGAAAATTAAGGATTTATCAAGAGTTAACTGGACAGAGATCTTGTAACTAATTAAAATATTATTATAAACAGCAAAGTTACCTCAGTCTTATTTAATATTAACAAAATCATAAGAAAAATAAGATACCTTCAGCTGTGTTTTTGTTGGTATTTTAGTTGCTTACAAATTCAAGTTAATAAGCAAAAATTTATTTACAATACGCTTTAAAATCACTAAATACATTTCAATCTGTACGCACTCCAATAAAAACACAACGCTTCGAACATAATCAAGCAGCAACGTAGAACAAAGAAGTAACGCTTACATTATTCGCCATAACGAGAACACACAAGAACAAGCAAATTTTCGACTCCATCGCGGCTACCAAATAGTGGCAAAAAACTTTTCGCACTGACGACCAATTCCGGCCTAGCGATATTTATGTGTCGCTCCGTGTACTCAAGGATGTGAAGATCAAAGCAAATGTTTGAAGAAGCACGCTAATAATCCTTTGAATACGTATAGAACGTAGGTACAGCAAAACTCACTGGGTAAAGTTCTGGATTATTCACATTCTATAGAATTAGTATGAGAACGGTGATACTCAATTCAATCAATAACCACTAGGAATACTGTTAGCCTGGGACTTGTAGGTGCAATTTCAAAAATTGCTTTACAAGAAAAACTCCATATCGCGCTAAAATACGGTAAGAACTAAAAAAACAGATTTTAAGTTACACGTCAAACCCGATCCAAATGTCTCATGTACGAGTATTAATCTCTGATTTCAAAAATTACAAAATCTTTCTCAAATCCAAAATCCTATCTATTATATAATTATATAAATCCTACCTATTATATAAGTCAGGTTACCTTCCTGACACTATAATTTCAGAAGTCACGAACCGATTTTTGCATTATTTGGAAAGGTCATGGGTTCCGTAAGGTTTGTAAAAAGAAAACTCAGGAAAAAATTGAAGAGAAAAGCAGAATTACAGGGAGTTCAAACCTAGTTACTTTTAGAACTGTTAGTCATCCCAAGAGCAAGCTCTGAGCAAGATACTCGCGTGCCCTGGACGTGATAGGGCATATATCACAATTCCAAGATATCTAGAGTTAAATAAACAGCATTGTGTACTTTGTTAGGTCATAGTACAACTCATACAAGTTCTAATCTACGCTGCCCTTCTTATCGGTAAGCAAATAATGTCCTATTTGCTCTAGGTTCTGTTCTGACATAACATTACTAATTGTATGTACGAGGCAGGCCGTGAATGACGGAAAACAGAACCTTATCTACACATAGGTATAATAAAACAGTAAAATTTGATTGTCAGTAATAATCTATATATATAAAAGAAAGTCGTGTTAGTTACACCACTTATAACTCAAGAACGGCAGAACAGATTTGG
>JAOTAV010028416.1:0-20777 GCA_026546445.1 Cyclargus thomasi
CTTTATTTGACAGATTTTGTATGGAGAATCTGTCAAAAAAGTTGTGGATAGCCTAACAGAAACTTTAACAGTAAGCGAGGAAACAGTCCTTTAGCATTTGGCAATGATACAATATTTTTTATTAATTAAAGAAATGCACGACATTGTCTCTAGTGCTATATAGATAATATATTATATAAGCCAACATAAACACAACAACGGCTCTTAAAAGTCAAAAATACTAACCGGTATTACGGTAGCGAATGTTATCTAATGCCACGAGTACAACTGTATCCCCGTACAAAGTAATCAAACAATAAAATTTTAAACCAAATTTATTCAACCATAAATACCGAGGGCCATAAAATATATCATAACTCCTTTACCGAAACAATGCAAACGATAAAATAAAAGAGATCAAAGAACAATTATTTCGTAAATATTAGAACGGAACACACATTAATTAAAATGTTTCCAAATACACCGCATTCGTGCCGTAATTAAAACACAAAGGGAAACTCGCATAGGGATGATCGGTGTGTACTCGAAACTATAATATTTGCTTTACGTAATCGATTTAATATCGATAATCGTATAAGCTTCCTGCTCGTGATTTGTTGCGTTCAATGATTTCGGAATCATTTCAGCTTATCGACATTACCGATACGATTCAAACAAAACATTTGTTACATAAGTTTAATTAAACTTCGTTAACATTAAACTAACACCTTTTTTATTATTAACGTTATTACAATATCACCTAAAATATGTCATTGCGTGAATATAAACATCATTTATATAGACATCTTTTCTCAAACAGTAGCATATCGACAATCGATTTTCTTAAATCGACATCACTTTTTAACGATTTGAAGAAACTGATTTTATTTTGGGCGCGTCAAGCGAATGCCAACACTTTAATGGAAAGTCGTTTCTGTTGACAGCGTAATTATGACCGACCTCGAACATTCTTGAGGCGGAAATTAACAAACATTACAATATCTTTAATTAGTGATGTGCTCTGAAACCGATAACTTTGCATGCGACGGTGACTTAGAAATATTTTAAGAACGAAATTATTTTGAATATGAAAATATAAATATGTAATTCTGAATGACGATTAAATGGCTGGCTGTAGGAAAGCTGCGCCGTAGGCAGCCTACGTTGTAGGAAGGCTACGTCGTAGGATAGTAGGGAAGCTACGTTGTAGGCAGACTACGTCTTACGTAGGCTACGTCGAAGGCAGACTACATGCTAGATAGACTACATGGTAGATAGACTACATCGTAGATAGACTACGTCGTAGGCAGACTACGTCGTAGGTAGGTGGACTGCTAACTACATCGTAGCCCGTGTAGGTCTACCTTAGCGCTACGTAATACTGCACAGTGGTACTTTACCGCCATCTGCCCTTTACTTCAAAACATCTACATACCTCTTCAATTGTTATGTAGTTTTGGTCCGTAAGAAATTTGATTCTCGCGTCGTATCGCGCGCCAGTAACTTCGTAACACCAAAATCCATGTATCGTGCGGGAACCGTGGATTTTTTCGTAACAAAAATTTCCTATGTTATATTTTATATATTAAAAAACCATTATATTGTTTATAAGAAGTAGCAGCGAATATTCAATTTGTAAAAACAAGTGATTGAAAACGATTGATTTTTTTTGCAGACTAAACCTTAGACTAATTGACATGTATCTCTTAACAGCAAACCCGAGAAGTACATCGAGACGTCGGAGCACGGGTTGCTGATAATATCGGTGACGGAGTCCGACGCCGGCCGGTACGACTGCTGGCTCGGCGGGTCACTGCTCTGTTCGTATAACATCACTGTTGATATACACAGGTATGTAATTTAAAGACATAAATAGATATATAAAAAAAAGACATTGAACAAAAAAATTGTGAGATAGAAGAGACCCCATTATATTATACAGTTTGATATAAAAAAATATTTTATTGAATATGTACATTGTATAGTAGCACTTTAATTGATAAGTTCAGGTATTCAATATTTTTTAGGTTTAAGCGGAAACATACTGATTGTATCGACTTACGGACGCGACTGACAGCGATGCGGTCTAGATAATAATTGTACAATCAGGGAAGCTGAAACGGAGCCAGACTGAGGATCTAAGTAAATTGGTCATGTTTTGTCAAACTCACTGACATATCACGGCTTACAGCCGCGTCAGCCGCGTCCGATCAGTTTATTTTCAGCTTTATAATGAACCCTGGTCCCTTTTGGCACATAACGTATCATGTTATGTGTAATGTAATATATGAATATAAATGTATAATACTTTGTGTGTATGATACAAGATCATCTATCATTTCAACCCTACTCTCACTAAACCGCCTACGCTAAGGCCTCGAACCAAATTGGTTAAAACATTAAAAAATACGTCACGTGCTTTATGAAAGAAGTTTGTAATTGAGATTATTTTTCAGATGCTCGCCGCCCGAGAAAAGCAACGAGTACCAAAAGATTTATTCGAATTGGTGTCACGAGTTCGAAAAGTACAAAACTGCCATGAAGACTTGGGAGAGGAAACAGGAGGTAAATAAAATTCAATATTTCGTAACACGATACGAATAACAAGTGCGCGGTAAACAAATATTATCGAATAACAATTTATCCTCGGCGCGGCCGAAATTCGAATCACTTTTAAAATTTAATAAAACCACCGCGACTTGCGGAGTTGTAAATTAAAAAAGTTTGCGAAGGTGCTTCTACCATGTCGCCGAATCCTAAATTAATATCACTGAATACCTGTACCTTGTGTTATCTGCGAGGAATTGTTATGAATTTCTTAGGCCAGCGTGGGCCTTCATACGCTTGCTTAGCCATTTCTCGGAACTCGCTCGGGTATAAATCCTGAACACTATTCAACATAGTTCATAATATATCTTAGAACAGCATAGACTAGTTTTTGCTTTGCTGCCTGGAAAATTCATTGGAAACAGGTTGTTTTTTTAAGATCAAAAGTAGCACATATTACTCTTCATCCTTTTAATCAAATCAATGCCAAAAATCAAGTTGATTGGCTACTTTATTGGGGTGCCAAGGAAGGGCCAACCAAACAATCAGACTTTTACATTTATAATATCCCCATACTGATATAGATTACAAGATTCTGCTACGTAATATTTTTAATAAGAAATACTGCACAGTGGGCGGAACTACGCAAAAACTAGAAGCAGTTTGTACATTTGTGACAGTTATAATAACGTTTACACAGAGTTGCTCGGAAGGGCTTGATTAAACATTGACCTCTGTAAAGGCACTGCCCACAAAGGGTCGCACTGTGCCAACAGTTATTTTACGACTGTACCTAAACTAAATCTAGTTTTTAGTGCTCCAAATGTTAATTAATTACAAAACTTTCCACCTACACAACTTAGCTGGTAGTTCCTAGCACTAGATCATTTTAGAATACACGAAATGTATAGTTGATTGGACCGCAAAACTATGTCTGTACATTACTCTGTACATTACTCGGTAACGCGATATTAAACAGCACGTTCAAAAAGCTCTTAGCGTATCTTTGAATTGGGCTTCAAAATTTGAAAGAAAAAAGTAACAATGCTACGTATCTATATGGAAAATGCCATGGAAGCGCAATGCTTTGGAACGAGTGGGCCGATTCTATCGTAGAAACACCACGAGCTAACATCACAGCTCTCTTGTTCTGTGTTTTGTCGACAGAGTAGGTTTACCAGAGGTTCAACGAAAAATTGTATACATCGTATAGTACCTCCTACCATAGTAATTATTTTTATTGAGTGATTAATCTATGAGACCTGTACGTTTTATATAATGTATTATATTGTTATAATTTTGTTCCAGCAATGCGCGCGCCTCAACGACTCCAATCAGAACAACCATCCGAACGAGATTGTGTGATAGCTTCTAAACATCGCCTATCTCATGTTTCAATCCGTCAACTACTACGCCGGCGCTATACCGATTCCCTACGTGTCGGCCGCCCTTAAATACTTCAACTTGATCTCCTAGGGAGCCTGGGAGCCTGGTATCCCGAAATAAACTTCTAGTGTCTCCCGAAACTGAAGGATCCTAGTGCCTCCGATGGATATAGACTTAGGCCTATTCATAAACCGCTCTTACCGTTTTACTCAAGTATATAACCTGATGAAGGGAATGTGAAGGAAAACGTATAATATGCATTAGAGAGCAATTTTTTACTTTCTTTATGAAAGACGTTACCAGTATAGGAGCGGTTTATACGAGGTCTAGATCTAAAGTACCCAGTGTCTAAAGGATCCTAGTGTCGAAGGATCCCCCGATCCTATTCTCCACGAAGCTCCAGTGCCCATAGTGATACGGCAACATGAGAAGGTGATTCTAAATTTAAAAGACTCTAAATCCGATAGTCGCTTGCCTACGCTTCATTGGATGAATGGAGATTGGCGTCTACCTTTGCTTCGCTGTTGTATTTAAGACTATTTATTTAAAAAATAGTGACTATTTAGTTTGGTGATCGCATCTGTAATGTTATGAGGTTCAATCCCTGATTTTATTGGCGAAATTTATTATTAAAATTTTAGGGACATAATTGTAAAGACTTAAATTACGTCGATGAAATTTACATATTTCTATCCGTAGTGGTGTAAACAAATTTAAATTTTTATTTACCCGCGGTAAAACGAAGTGGGGAGCATTTAACACCCTGCAAATTGTGTCGCGGATTTCGAGGGTGCAGTGTATTAGGGTTGACAAAAATATCGATTTGAAATTGAAATATACATCGATATTTTTGTTGATATTTGTTTTAGGGATGAACATAACGACTTTTTTTACATTACTACATATGACATTACTACAGAAAGCTTAAAAACTTACTTTAGAATATTTTTAATAATTAACTTTTCTCTTGAAAATTTACCTCAAGCTTTTGCAACAAACCTCACGGAGCCCGAGATTTTTCCAACGAATGCAAAACCGAGGAAATCGGTTTCTCCGTTTTGGAATTATAGCGTCAGGAAGGAAAACTCGACGATCGATGAGATTTGAGACAAAGCATCGCAAACGCCATATAGGTCTTATGTCAAATACATTACCGTTTTATAACTTCGCCATCGAAATCATTTCCACAAACTCTGTTATTTTAAAACCTCAAAACAAAGCAGAACGAAAGCAATTTATTTAGAATATATAATTTCAAGTTAATTGAGTTTGTTAGTGATCAAGATACGTCGCTTAATGAGTGAAGAGAATACCGCTATTGCGAGTCTCGAGGTTGTGGGGAGAGGGGAGGGTTCGCCTCATTATTTTTCCCCTATTTGTGTAAATAGTTACCTAATTTCTGTTTCTACTATAAGTGTACGTATAGAATGCACGTCCCTTAACGTAAAAAAATATAATTTAAGCCTGTGATATATGAAATTCGTTTAGATATTTTAAGTGTTTGTAAAAAACATGTAATGCATTTGCAAATTTGTGAAGAATTTGAAAAATGGGTTGTTGTATAAAATTGTACACGTTTTTTCCGATTATTTACCACTGCCATGTTGTAACCTAAATGTTGTAGAGATTTCATGTTTACAGATAAAATAGAAGTAAAAATATTTTTACCTACATCGAGTGCATTACGAGCACTTTTTAGAAAATATGCAAATAATGTAATAGAACCAAAATTTTTTAACACCAGATTTTTACAAATTGTCAAGAATGTTACAAAAGATCAAATAACCTTTATAAAGGGTTATCTATTTTATGTAATGTGACTTGTACTATCAGAGATATTGATTATTCATAGATGGGTCGATGCAGTTTGGTCGGTTATGTAAATTCAATATGTGTTGTGATGTCTGTCGCCGATATGGACATAGTCCGACCAAATCACGAAGGTCCGTCATCTGCCCATGAATCAAATTCCCTGAAAGTACTTCCTTAAAAGGTTGTTTACATTGATGTAGAAAACGATACTCAAAGCAGCAATAATTTATCTATACTACATTCAAAATGCTTGCTCATTACATTGTATGCGAGATATGCGGAATTCAGGATCGGAAGCGGTCGCTAGTGATATATTTTTTCCTAAAAATTAACTACTGGATATTCCTAAAAAGTAGAAAATATTGTTTTTTTTTTCAATTGTTATAGTCGAGCCGACATATTTTTATATCAAAACTATTCGCCTATCAATAGTAAAGTTCCTTTGATGAAAAACTTTTTGAAGCTCGGTAAAAATTCCGTCTGTCTACGCATACGAGATTTTATATTATATATAGAATTCGAATATATAAATATATTAGAGTAGCCTGTGTTTTAGAGAATATTTCGCATATTTTTGTACAAAATTGGGTCATGTGTCCGTAGATAAGTCTCCATTTCACGTATCACCCTGTACCTATTGTAACTTAGTTCAACTTCATATCATTTACTATAGGAGCTTGTATTATAACATATGGACTTGTGCGGGCTTTTCGAGCCTAAATTATACCAATATACGTACAAGGCCATTCGAACTTATCTATCCGATTCTTCGAACTATTCGCATTTTATATAAAAAAGTATATTTTATATAGATTTATTGAAACAATAGAAGTATTAAGATCAGTATCGCACACGATTTGGTTATACACACGTTTAAACCGGCCATAATTTTAGTAGAATATAATAACTTTTCAGTCGAAATCCTGATTTGAAAGGTTAATTTAAAGCTCAATAATTATTATCATTCACAGTGTAAGGCTTTATGTGGTCATAATGATTTCTTTATTGGATCGAAATAACGCCTAATAGCTTTAGGGTTGCCATATATCAATAATATCGTTTTAGGCATGAAATATTTTCACATGAAATTTTTATTAGAATCAACTAATTCGATGCATGACAAGTCTTCCAGATTTTAAATTTTAAAACTCTTCGAGTGATAAAATTTTAAAAGAATATCATCAACAATAAAAAAATTTAAAATTTTAAACTAAGATGAAAATATGTGTGACCGAATTGACGCAAATCTCACAAAAAGCTGAATGTTTCCGGCAACTATTTATACGCTTGACATTTCAACACAACTATGTTTTCAAACTCATATCATTGTGTATATAAATGGTCGAGATAGTCTTAATCCTAGATATAAATATCTGAGCTTCGTCGTTTATTAAATTATGTATTACTATTAAGTATTGTACTTAAATTTAGTGATAATAAAAGGATTCCCGCTTCGGGGAAGATCTTTCGCAATAACTATAGCTAAATACTATTGTCTGTACTATTTAAATGGCACTGTAAATTTCACATGTTACTACTATATAAGTTAAATTTCAATGTAGAATAAGATTTTATATATTAAATCTATAAAATGTATCTTGCATTGCCTGCGTTTCATTTTCACACCCACATATCGACGGTTAAGAACCAGATACTGCTACCTACAAAATCTCAATTTTACAGGAGAGAAAAAAAACTTAATATAAATTTAATATTATTGTTACGGATTATTTACACACGCAATATTCTTATAAAATACTACACTTTATTACTGGTCACCACATTTTTTATCAGAAACAACGAGAAGAACAATATTTTGTTAGTAGACCCAAACAAAAAACCAATATTCGAAAAAAAGTAGATAGCAGTATTTGGTTCTTAACCGTCGATATGAAGTAATATAACAAAAAGATCGTTTTGGTTCAATCTTTATATAATAAATACTGTCTGCCAAGTGCTAGTTTGACATGCACACGAAGAATTCTGTACTGACCTAAAAATATAAATGCACGAGGACGTAAAAAAATGAGGGGTCGTGAAAATAATGTCCCGAAAATATTTGTGTTATTTTAATATTTTATTATCCTACTAATAATATTATAAATGCGAAAGTTTGTGAGTGTGTATGTTTGTTACTTCTTCACGGTTAAACGGTTGGGGCGATTTCGATAAAATTTGGCATGGAGCTAGCTGATATTCTGGATGAACACGTAGAGTACTTTTTATTCGGGTAGGACCATTGGGCACAATTAGTTATAATCATTAAACTACAGATAAATATCAAAAGGGTTCAAATCCAAAGCTAGTAAAATCAGAGTGTCGTTATTTATTTAAATTTTAAAAAAAATCACGATCCATCAAAAGTTTTGTAATTTACTTTTAAAACATTTTTAAATGCCAGCCCGTAGCTGTGCTTTAATTAAAGCAAGCTACCTTAGGGTCACAAAAAAACACTTTATTAACAAAAAAATATGATTGCTATCGTCACTGTATTAAAAATGAAGAGATTATTGACGAGGTTGGTACGTGGCGGCCGGCTTGCTGTTAAAATAGTGTCAATTCATCAAGCCGCATACCGGGTTGACATTTTCGTCATAACAGGGCCAGGGGGCTGCACCCCTCGAGGGTCTATAAAAAGGGCCCGTAATTATATAGTGCCACTAAACTAATTTCACGTTACATTGACTACCAAATCTGTACTTGGCACCGCCTCGCCCGCCGAAAACGTGATTTTTCCTTTCCGATGCCTATTGTTGTGTGTTATTTCGTATGAATCGGTAATACCACACCGCTATTACGCAAATTACCCTTGTTTCAGGCTTTGATAGCTTTCATTGCGTGTTCCAGATTAATATTGCAAATTATAGCGCGGAATTGTTTGACGCGAAACTACTAGGTCACTTAATCATCATTTTCGGGAGAAAATCATACGGTGTGCATGGTAGTTACTGTGACAAATGTCACAATAATAATACTATTTTGTTGGTGATGAAAAGTTTATAAATTCATTAATCTTGGGCTTTGCCCGCGTGTAATTAAGACATATTTTCATGGTCACTCAAACGGTGTATTTAATCGGAATTTTGTCTTTTGATAGATAGACTAAAATGCAAACAAATATTTATAATTGACGACCTCTGTGGCTCAGTTGGTAAGCGCGTTGGTAGCTTAAGCCGGGGGTCGCGGGTTTGAATCCTGCCGACGTATGGTCCCGCGCTCTAAGAGCGGCGGTCATAGGATTTTGCGAGAGTAATGACCGTCTTTGTCGATGCTAATTGTTGATATTATGCTTTTTTATATTACGATATATTACAGTAAATTGAAAGTAAACAAATGAATGTAAAAAAACTTGCTTTATTGAGCAAAAATGCACTTATTTAATTAGGTAAAAATATACTTTAACTAAATAAAATAATTAAAACTTACTTACTAATAGATTTAAATACTTTTATTAGAAACAATAACTTAAGTGCCGACACAGAAATTGACAAATTATATAATATCTCTCTATATTTACAATTAAATAAAAACAGCTATATGTAAAATAATCTATATAATGACTAATACATATTTTACATTTTATTCTATACAGGCAGTAAATTCCACACCTCTTTTGATAGTATAGACTTCTTCTTTCATGGTAATTTTCTTAAACTGGAAATATAAGGATCTGAATAAAGAAGAATTCTATGTATCAAGTCAGTATTTGTGACAGTCCGAGACATTTTCCTCGTGTTGTCACGCCTAAACTGCTTAACTAATTTGTTGGACGATTCGGCAGCTTCTTCTGAAAACTCACTTATTGACAATAACGAATGTTCAGTTACTTCCGACCCACAAATGAGGATTATATGAGAGTGTAGTGAGGTACTTTACAAGAAGAGGTTCCCTCTACCTCCACGCAGGTAATAATCGTTCAGCGCATGAAAACTATGCAAGTTTTGGGGAACCAATCTTTCCCGAGCATAAATACGATGTATACCTGAGATGAATTGATTTATTTTTATTTAAAAGCATCAAAGCAATCCCGTAAATATTAATTTTACAATGCTTAAAGTATGCACTATTAATAGTATTCTATTTGAATTATTATTTTCCAAAATAGTAATTCAAATAGGATACTTACAACTATCTATTTTAACTCTCAAGCAAGAGTATGTGCGGCAAAGTAGTAAAGTTATCCATCTTAAACTCCAAATAAAAGCAACTTCGTCTACAGTTAATGCGGAATTATCTAGAGATGTGATATTGGCATATCCCACACGTTAACTAGCGCGACTCGAGTTCATAAGTTTCTCGCAACTTGAACGAGGGATTTGACAAATCTGCCAACTTGGTCGGTTTTATCATGTCGTAATCTTCGGACTGCATCCAACTTCTGTTCATTTACCTCCCCTCACTCATTACCCATCATTTTATAGCGGTAGTAACTTTGTATTAGCGGATAAATTAGATATGAGTCAAACGTGATGGAGGCCAGGGCTGTGAGAGTGCAAACACTAATACAAACAAAGTAATTTGCACAGCAGATAACTATATCTGTCTGGTTTGTCTGATTTTTGGAAACATTGTCATGTTCTATGTTAGAAGCCGACCTTATGATAACTGTTATAAGCATTATGCTAATTTTTTTTTATTAGGAGACAGGTACATATTTTCTTCATCGTTAAAGATTTTACTTTTAAAAAAAGTACAATAAAATTGTTCAAAACCACTATTATGACTATTTTTCGTAGATTACGACCAGCACATTGGTTTTTTTAATACTATTATTATATTTTTTTCGTTTTGAACAAAAAAGCGAGGGTGTTGACTCCTCGCCTGCACTAACTCGCCCGCGCCTACTCGCCTGCGCTAACTCGTCCACTCGACCGTATAAAGTTTCATTTCACGCTGCGACCGCGGACTTCGTCTCCATTAAATAATTACCGACGGGGACTAAGTTACTGCCACTAGATTTTAGTATGTTTAAAATTATACTACCCCCGGCATAAGCTTTTTGCCAACGACGTAAAGGTCATAAATTACAAATGCTCTCGGGCCGTTGAATAAAAATCACGAGTCACTACGAACTAGGTAATTTTCGGTTTCTAAACTTAATTTTTTATATTTTTAGGCACGAATTTCTATTTTGCTCTCGGCGAGAACTCAATTATTTTATCTGCGAAGGGTCAAAGGTCTTTATTGAAAATTATTTCCGACCAATATGTCTTCGGACGAGGGTATATTCCACGGTTCAAATACAACTTCTTTCTTGTGTTACTTCAAATTATTTTTTTTGTTGTCACTAGACAGTTGTCAATTTTTTTCAATATTTTATTTAGATATGCCTTTTTTATAATATAAGGGAACAAACAAGTAGACAGCTAATCAGAAGGTTCGTAAATGCTCTGTCAGCCGTTTCATGAAGGCATGGGCTACGGGAATAGGGTCAGGAAACAGAAAGGAAACAGTGCAAGCGTTGTTTCACGCTGGTTTTCTGTGAGGCAGTGGAATTTCTCTAGTCTAGCTGGCCCATTCGTGGAAAAGCATGCCTCGCCTACAGCAATCATGCTTAGACAAAATAAATAATTCATTTAGTTGATACATATAACGCTACTTGCTCAAGTTCGAACCTAGGAAATAACTTAGTTTTCAACTTCACTAAATTCTCTCGTAAACAAAAGATTATGGTAGTTAGCATATCTATATATTAATACGCGAGCGGAAAACTTTGTACCCCTTTTTACGAAAGACGCGTAAATTTAAAAGCATAACATTTCTCCCAGTTATAGTTTATATGGAGGAGGAGCGTGAAATACCAATATAATTTTCAAATATGCTTTAATATTGCATGTTTTGAATATATAAAAAAAATTCTGCAATAATGCGAAAAAAATTTGCATGCCTGATCAGAAGAGTTCGCGGCAGCTCCAACAGTTACCTACGACTTATTGCGAGTCGAATGTACACTGATTGTCCTTTTATGATAAAATGAACACAGTTGCATACACTCATATGATTATTTTTCTGTGATCTTAATTTTAATGTGTGTACGTAATTGTACACACATGTGTACGTAATTGTTACTTATTATTGATATTTAATGTAATGGTTTGTAATGTCTTTTTTTCTATATGGACTGTGCACGAATTGTCTGAAATAAATGATTGAATTTGAAAAACGCTACGCACACAACAATACGCACAATACAATATTTTGACATGACACGATAATCGAAATACTCCTTAGTTATAGTTGAGGACTGATTTTGACTGACACTCACAACATCCGAAGAGTCGCAAGTGCGTTGCCGGCCTCTATGAGGGAATGGGAATAGAGACAAGGGATTAGGGAAGTAGGGCTACCGGTAAACTCACTCACTGAACGAAACACAGCACAACGCCGTTTCACACCAGTTTATTATTTTACTATGTATTTACACTAAATTTTATTTAAGTACAAATTTAATATAAGAAAAGCAAGTATGTACGTAATAATTGTTTTAAACATATGCCATTTCTTATATGTACAGGCATTGCACTGCAACGCACAAATCGGATGTTATAGCTGGTACAATTCTACGCAAGGATGGAAGGGGTGAAGTCAATCATCATAAAATGGTGAATTTCCGAAATTTTGGACTTGGTGATTGATGGAAATGAAATAAATGCTAAATTGCGTAAAAGAAGACGTGAGTGGAAGAAATAGATACCCAACATATTAAAAGTACCAGTTTTTTGAAATAATAAACGGCTTTAAGACAAAAAAATGTGAAATAAGATATATGTTATAGATTATATGCATAGTTTAGATTTAGTTACTAGATACATTATTAAGAGGAAGGTAAGGTTTTAAAAATATAAAGGAAAAACCAGTCATTTCTCGAAAACTGTAAAATGTTCTTTACCAGCTTCTACCACTTCTTCAAATATGTAATTTTAATAGATAACTATTATTTTGAAATAGCCTGTCATAGGCATCTACACGATCCATTAAAGTTCTTATAGATCACTTGTGCACGTCGGAGCGTGTGATGGGGCTGTAACGGTTGCGGTGGCGCGTGCGTGTAATCCGCCGTAACATCTTCCCGCGTAAGCGCATTACGGAATTAACAATCAGTCATGGCCGCCTGGCAAACTTTGCACCGATTTACATAACAATAAAGCCCTTTTCGCCGTTCGGGTTATGGAGATTTTTAAAATTAATTGGATAGCGAAGCGGCCGAAATTCGTATTCCCCGCGCGCGCTCCCATAATTTTGTGGTCAGTTAAAAATTCCCGGTAAGGGGGACGCGGCGCTCTGCGTGAATTATTGCGGACTTAACGCGTATTTATTAATTTGTTTGAGTAATTATTTTACCTTTGGTTTATACGGCTTAAAGGCTTAGCCGGGCATGCCCCCAGATTAATGTTCAAAAATATTATTCCGATGTGCGAGTAAAATTAGTTCTGCAATCAAGAAAGTTAGCAGACCATAGTTTACATTCCATGGGCTAGACATTAGACGAAGTTTGGACGCCCGGAAACGGAAGTAGTTGGCTTATGTAAATCATAGACACAAGAAGCTATCATTTGCACGGTCATGAATATGGCATCTTATGAAATTGACAACAAATAAGGACTATTTATAAAAACTTTAACTTGGTTGTGTTTTGTTGGGAAAAGAAAATAAATATTTCTCCAATTAATATTACACTATATTAAAATATAGTGAATTTAATCATTAACGGATTTTACTTTGGGATAAAAGATAACAAGCTGGAAACTTGTAATAGACTTCTATTTTAACATCCTAAAACTTGCCTCAAAATCTACCTACGATAGCGTGACCGCGTGCCTTTAAAAAACAATCTAACTAAAGGCTTTAAAAAACTAACAAGAAATTAAACTTTTGACTTAACCTGCTATCGAAGTAGGTTTTGAGATGATTTTGAGATGTTAAAATAAAGGTTTATGACAAGATACCAGCCCTTGATTTTTTGGTGTGGAAACTGGGAACATCAGACACCGACACCACCGACACGTTATTAATGAGTTTGTATGATAATTATTTTTCATACTAACCATATTTACACAAGAAGTACATACACGGTACGTCTAATCGTGCTCTAAGCTATATGGATTCGAAATCGATTCGACCATGTTAGCTACAGATACCCAGTTATATCTGTAGGGTAGAAGCAGCGAAGCGAACAAGCCTGGACACATTCAAATGAACAGCGATAAAAGCTCAAAACTAAATCGAGTCCACTGAACAAGAACAATGCCAGTAAAATTGAAGCATTGTGCCAAAATTGTGCGTGAATAGAATAGGTTTTAACTGCATTAGTGTGACCCCCAGTTTTTGTTTGTTAATCTAGAAAGGGCGTAACTCATTTTGTCGACTTGTAATTTCATTTGGCCCACTGCAGGCGCCGTGTGGACCTCTATGAATTATTGTTATTTCTCTCCGGAACTACTGAACAGATTCGAACAAATCTCCTTTTATTTAATAGCTATTAAGTCTAGGCAATACAAAGGATACTATTTATCCAGGTAAAATGTACGGTTCCCGTGATACAAAGATTTTTGCGTAACGAAGTTGCGGTCATCAACTAGTAATAAGTAAATCGACAAGTAGAAATGCTTTCTCGAAGATGTTACGACCAATTTTATTTTCTAATTAATCCTGATCAAAACTACGTGGGAAAACCTCGAAAGGAACTAGAAACAATATAACTACTTTCAGTCCTCCTTCAATACAGGAACGAGCTTATTAAAAATCGCCATGGCATAGAAGCGTTTTAAAGGAGATTTATGTTAAACGTACTGCATAAAAAGTTTAATATCGCATTATGCAAAAGCAATATTTCTTCAAAAAGACGGCACTTTCAGAAGTGCTTAAAGTGCAATTTTACAAGACCTTTTATTTATGACCCTCAGAATGTTAAACTCAAACATTTTATTGCGAGCCTTCTATAATGCGAAGAACAAACAATGTACCTGGGGGTGAATCTGTCCACCACGCGTCTCAGGGACCCCTAAATTTTTAAGAGGCATAGAGGGTGTTTAAGTTGGAAATATTAAAATCAAAATTGATGGTTTGTTTTTGTTGTAAGACATATTTTTTGAGCAGGTTCTTATGGAATATTAGCTGTGCCCCGCGATGTTACTTGCGTATTGGATGTAGCCCTATGTATTGGCTACCTCTATACAAAATTTTATTAAAATTGCTCCAGCCATGTTGGCGTGAAGAAGTAACGTCATATAGTCACAAACTCATAAACTTGTTCATCATATTAGTATGACGTATGATCATGATCATTTTCAAGTTTTAGGTCAACAAGTTAATTTAAAAATAATGGGACTAAGGAAAAAAAAAACATGAAGAGCTTGTTTCACCGCTTATAAAGTTTCGGTTATGCTATCCACAATTTTTTGACAGATTCTCCATACAACATCAAAAATGTTGTAGATAGACTATCTGTAACCGGTGAAACAGGCCCTAAGTGTATTACACTATTTGAACTCAATAAAGCACTATAACTAAACTCATAGGCGTAAAATACAAGTCGTAATCAATTTTTGTTTAATCAATATAATTACGATTCAAGAAATTTAAAATTGTAAGCATAAATAACTGAGACGTTGAGAATCATATTACTCTAATTATAACAAATAAAGTAAATTGAAGTGTTTAAGAGACCCTTTGAGAAATGAAACGAAGATTCAAATAACTGATAAATTTGATTAGCGATCTGACAAAGGGATTTCATTCTAGTAAATCAAGGGTTGCTACGTACTTTTATTGCTATGATTTATTAATTTAAAAATATCTTTCGAATTCAAAACTCACCACCACGTTGCACACGGGCAATCTGAGAAAAAAATTAAATTTTCGCTAAATTTCGAGAACGGTTATTATTAACTATTTGATGCCCGTAACTTCGTTGCGCGAAAATCATATATTTTTCCGAGATAAAAAGTATATTTTATGATGCCTAGACTTAATAGCTATTAAATAAAAAATTATTTATTCGAATCCGTTTTGTAGTTCCGGAAATTAGCGCGTACATACAGATAATCAGACAAACAGACAACTTTTTTTGTCAATTTACAGTTCTATTACTGTTCCTACGCCCACCGCATTCACAACCTTAATTTAATTAAGGTAACCTGCTTAAAAATATATACATAATAACTCAAATGAAACGCCACTTTATGATAAGGTTATATAGGTTTCATTTTACTCTACGCTACTACAAAGCAGAGGCAGTGTAATGGGCAGCTAGACCAATGTCATTGAGAAAGAAACCTATTGCTTATGTCATTAGGTATGTCTGTGTGTCGCGTCCACTGGCAGCAAAGATCTGTATATTAACTTATCACTTCTCAACAATGATACCATTGCCAAACCTTTACAAGGAACTCTTATTATAGTTGCTATTTTATAAAAATATACGCATCGAGTAGCCATAAATGTATCATCCTAACTTTTTTCACGAAAATATTTCCTGTGGCTTTTTTCTTTCCGTTTGTATCGACCGGTCATTTTTTATTCAGCAACTTCAAAACTATCTATTTCCGAACGGACTTTCATACCGGTTTTTACTTCATTTTTTATTTAGCCGGTTCACGCTTTAAATGAATGAACTGCGGAAAGGCGGTGCTAATTTGAAAATAAAAATATCTAAACATAGATCGATACCATTGAGACCAGAACCCTGATCATCCATTTAAATCAGGTTATCGTTTTTTTATACCTACAGCTTTTACATTTTTTCGACGCATAATTTTGGTACCTCACATGATCTAGTGTCCGAGCGTTGACCAGTCTAACACGTTAAATTAGGTACAGTTGACCAAACACATGTTTGTGTTTGGCCAACTGTACACTTTTTGGTCAAACTCAACTGAGAGTCAGCTGATGTTTTCTGACATTCTAATTCACACTTGTCAGACCAAAGTAAATTTAAGTTGTATTGAGAGAGAATAGAAGCTGTATTGATGAATTAAAATTGTGCAATCGGGAACAGGTTTTAATAGATTCCTCTTTTAATTTCAAAGACCGATGATCAGAACTGGCCAGTAATAAACGAAGAAAGACTAATCAAAAGTACAGTTGGCTTTTTGCTTTTCGCTTGGCGGATGAAAATATTTGTAGCCGGTCATCGAAATACAATACAGTAAGCAGGTGTAGCGTTCTACATATATACATTGTTTGCTATCATCCATTGTATCTCTCAAATATGGCTTAATAAATGACAATGACAAAGAAAATTATGGGACCGTTCCGGAAATAAACTCAAAAATAACTTCGATTCGTATTTTTAATCCCAGTTACTCTTCTATAAGATAGTATTTCGAAGCATCCTGTCTTAACAATGGCTTACACCTCTCATCTATTTTGAACGCGGTATTTTTATTACCCCGGAGGCCGGGATTAGTTTTGTTCTGAGTTGATGCATATACAATGAGCTCGATTATTCAACGCGGCCATCTTGTTGTATGAATTTAAAATGGCGCCATGTGATTCCGCTCAATCTGTGCGAATGTAACCTTTGCTATTTATTCGGAAACTTCGCCTCGCGGGAGTTACGAGCAATTGCTTGCGGTTGATTTTTTTTTTTGCATTATTCTTGTGTCAAATGTCAAAATCTGAAATATTGGATGTAAAACTGTAAATTTCAATGGGGTGTTAAATTTGTGTGACGTATTTTAACGATAGTCCCTCAAAAATAAAGACTGGCAGGAAAACATTTGTCGGGTCCATTAGCAAACTATAAACTATCAAGGTCCACTGAATGTCAATATTTTTTTATAGAGCTTCGACAAAAGTCATAGAGTATTCAATACGCATAGCGCCGCGCGCCCCCCGGCCCTTTTATGAATTTAGCAAAAATGTGTCAATCTGCATTTGCCCGCTTCGCCCATAAAATCAGCCTAGAGTCCACACGAGAAAATTAAAAGTAAATTCTCGCCGGGGGAACAATAACCTCGTGTATTGTTGCGTCCAGTCGACCTTTTTAGAAGTCATATTCACTTACTGGATTTCAGCCTAAACTTTTCGCTTAGTGAATAATTGAGTGTTATAAGGCTTTAAGTTAATAAAGTTGCAGTACAAAGATTAACTTAGTTTCTAATAGAATTATAGCATTGAAAGCAAAATAACATTGTATTATGTGTTTATATTAAGACTTACTTACCCATTGTTTTAACTTGACATTTTCTAATTATGGAAAATTACGTCTAAAAATAACATAAATAGCGATTTTGAATTAACATACAACAAAAAAATTTAGTATTGAGATAAATATGCAGATTTGATCTTACTAATCTAAAGAAAACTGCATTCATAACACAAAACGTGGGGTAATAGTGATATTGAATACACTAATGCTTCTAATTAAAAAAATATTATAACTAATATAATTATTGGCCGTTTGCGCGTATTAAGTAGATCAGTAGTTAACTAAGTTTTAACGTAATTTTAATTAACCGACTTCCAAAAACGAGGAGGTTATATGTTCGATGGATGTTCGTGGTTCCATACCATAGCTCCGCCGTTTGTGAACCGATTTTCAAAATTTTTTCTTTGTTGTATAAGGTATTGTTTCGAATAGGTCCCATGTTCACCATGGAGGTGGCTAACGATGGGAACCATGAGTACTCGAGGGAACTTCTCAAAATTTGTAAGGAAATATATGGTGTTTTTGATTTTCCTAGAATGTATATGTTACCAAAAGTATGATTTGGTACCAAGGTATACCATGTTTCCGAAGGTACTGAGAGAACTCATGATTCCTTACAGATACGACTTTGGGGTTTTCGGCCTTGTTTTAAGAACTGAAACCATTTTTAAAATTTATTATACTATAATTTAAAATTTATTCATACTACGATTATTTTAAGCATGATGGTTTATATTAGTGCTAAGCCTCAAAAAAAAGTGCATTGCCAGCAACTTTGCTTACGTCAAGTTGGAAATTACCAAAAAATTCGAACATACCTCTTTCCTTATTTCCTATCCTAATGTCTTAAAAGAAGGTCGGCAACGCACGATTCTTCGGATGTTGCGAGTGTCCATGGATGACGGCAGTTGCTTTCCATCAGGGGACCCATCTGCTCATGTGCCCCCTAAATATCATAAAAAAATACCTTAACGCAACAGACACACATTCACACTTCTAATGTTAATAGACAGTACCGATGTATACTGCAGTTATTGTACGGTACCAAGTTCACTTCCTAGAGCACTATAGACCAAGAGTCAGACATCGGAAAACACTTACAGCGCAAGGCTCAGAGCCATGTAACTCATAAAAGCCAAACATGTCCTGAATGCCGGAAATCTTGTACGTGAACCTACTGAGGTGCCGATGCCAAAACTTATAGAGATGGGCAAAGTGATTGATACAAATATCGATAGTTTAATTGTTTACAGTTTTGCTGTACTATGTTTTTTTGTCAGAGTCATTTAAATTAGTACGTCATTTAACTATGTGCATTTTACATAAGTATTAAGTTGAATGCATTAATTAGTAATGAGTATCTAAGGATACTCTGCCGAGTTGAATTTCTTGAAATATTTAAATTAATTAATTACGTTTAAGTATTAATGAAAAATATAATAAAATTGAAAAAATGCATCGCTGACTTAGCGATAAGACAAACACATTTTTAATGCCAACATGAAAAACTACAGAATGCAACATGTAGGTATTGAGACATTTTAACTACGTCTTCGAATAATTATTATAATAATTAATTGCGTAAGTAACAACAAAAACATTAGCCACTATTAAAAAATATAAAGTTTGTACCTTATTTCAACTAGCAAGTATAATAGTTTCAGCTGCTCTATTTTCGTAGGTGTTCGTCGTAGGTGTAGGTTTCGTGTCTATTACAAAATTGTATGTTACGAAATCTCTGCAAGCTTCTTAAGTTAAGTGGCCAGTAGAAACTCGTTAAAATAACTTTAGTTTAAAATTTCAGTATAGCTTTAGAATTTTGCTTAAACTCTTAACTTAATTCAGAGCTTAGCAATACTTTGGTACGTGTAACATTGTGATATTTTTAACTCTCGTAATTATCGCTTATATAAATTCACTAGATAACCTACCTGGTAATAATGAAAATTATTAAAAACTTATCATAACCATCAATATGATATTATTAATTAGACCATTTTAGAAAACTTGATAAAACATATCGACATCATATTCATTTTACTGTGGTCATTATAATATATCTGGAAACAACAAACTGTTTCTGAACTCCATAAACTATATAATTATCTTTAAAAAGTATCGATAATAATCACCGTAATTTCCCCCTCCCTATTTGTCCCGCATCTGCCAGATTCATTACGATTCCCAGGTGTATTATTTCCTCACAATTTCCTCGAGCACGTGTTACGTATACAAATGTTTAATCAAATCAGATTCAGCAAATCCTTTCATCTAAGGAACCTTTTACTCAGACGCTCTTCAGTGTTTTGATCTTTAGGTAAAGTAACATTTTTATATAAAACAAATCTAAAAAAACAAAGGGTAAGGAAATTATGGGTCGCTGCGAATATATTTTACTTATTAACCGACTCCCCAAAACGAGGAGGTTATATGTTAGGCTGTGGATATATTTTTTACGTATGTTCAACCATAGCTCCGCCGTTTGTAAACTGATTTTCAAAGTTTTGTTTTTGTTGTATAGAGTATTATTCCGAATAGGTCCCATATTCACCATAGTGGTGACTGATGATGGGAACTATTAGTAATCGAGGAAATATCCCAACTAAATATAATACTACCAAAAAGTAAGATTTGGTACCAAGGTTTATGATGGTTTCGAAGGTGCTAAGGGACTTTGGAATCCCTATAGATACGCGTTTGGAGGTTTGAGCGTTATTTTAGGAACAACTAGCAAATACTACTAAGCAAATTATATTTTTTATCATCACCATCATCATCATCACACCATACACCATCACATTATGAGCCTAGGACACTTATAATAATAATAATATAATATCTATGGACGCTTTACACAACGTCAGTCTGGCCCCGTGCTAAGTACCCCTTGTGTTACACGTAC
>JAOTAV010028427.1:0-20765 GCA_026546445.1 Cyclargus thomasi
GCACGAAAAAACATGACTCATGCGGCGTTACCTCGCTCTGAGGCGTTCCGTTTAAGGCTTGGAGTGCAAGCGAGAGCACGGTACATACAAATCTATTAAACAAATGAAATTGAAATTTTCTTTTGAATATAAATGCTACCATTCCATTAGTATTTTCTTAAGACGTTGTAACATTCAACTATTATCTGTAATCCTACTTTACAGACAACCGATTTTTTTCCTCTTTTAAACACTGTTACATATCAACCAGTATTACACAGTAAGCCATTTTTTGAGGGGAGTTGATATAATTTTGAGAGCAGAGAACCTTTTACTCTGATGATAGACCAATGTCTAGTTGAAATGACTTAAAATACATTATTGTAATTATTATATTTTGCACTATTGCTTTCAAATACACTTGGGATGTAATACATATTGTTTATAAACATTTGGAAAATAATTCTCACACAGTATCCATAGATTCTTCGTTTGTGGGTTCAGTCTCCATTTCCATTTCTTTGTCGTCCACACCACCAGCATACTTCAATCTTAATTTCTCATAATGTAACTGTTCCTTGGTGGAAACAGACGGCTTGGATTTGGACAGAGCAGCTCTGAAATCTTCATATGTTACAAACAGTTCACCTTCTAATGTTCCATTAGATATATGGTTAGTAAGAGAATTGGTTGCTGCTATTCTTACTAGGCCTGACAAATCTGCACCAGTGTACCCTTCAGTAAGGTTAGCAATTATCTGCAGATCTACATCTGGTCCAAGATGAGGTTTTGTGCCGTTCTTAGTGAGCTTCTGCAGGATATCATACCTATCTTCCGTGGCTGGCATACCAACATACATGATCCTATCTAGACGCCCAGGTCTCAGGACAGCTGGATCAATTATATCAGGTCGATTAGATGCAGCAAGAACGAAAACACCCTCCCGAGTTTCTATTCCATCCATTTCAGTCAGCAACTGGTTCACCACTCTAGCTGCACCATTGTTGTCGTGGGAGCTACGTCTTGGACATAAAGCATCAAACTCATCAAAGAATATAACACATGGAGCAGAATTTCTGGCTCTGCGGAAGCAGGTGCGTACTGCACGCTCACTTTCACCAACATACATGTTCAGCAGCTCTGGTCCTTTGACAGATATGAAGTTTACACCTGCCTCATTGGCTACAGCTTTGGCTAGCAATGTTTTACCACATCCTGGTGGTCCACACAGGAGCACTCCACTTGGTGCTGATAAGCCAAGCCTCTTCATTTGTTCAGGATACTTAACAGGTGCTAGGACAGCTAATTGCAGATCTTTGCGGACTTGACTCAAGGAACCAACATCATCCCATGTAACATCAGGTACGGTAACAATACCTTCCCGGACAGCACAGGGCTTTGTAGTTTTTAAAGCTTTCAGAAAATCTTCTTGTCTTATAGCTAAACCATTTAACTGCTCCTTACTGTAGGGCATGTTATCTTCAAGAAGACTCATGACTTCCTCTATCGGATCTACTGGTTTATCAACAGGCTGTGATATAATTTCTTCTACAACCTTCTCTTGTTCCTGTGGCTGAATTTCTGAAACATTATTTTGGGTTCCCTCTTCAGAAGTAGTTGATTCCACCTGGTCATTAGTTTCCTTATCATCTTTAGGTTCTTCTACTTTATCACCATTCGGAACAATCACAGCGTCTACTGGTTTTACAACTTCACTGATCTCTTTTTTCTCTTTAGACCTTATTTCAGTAAATATTCTTTTTACAGCATATGTGCTTGCTTTATTAACAAGAGCTTGCAAGTCTGCCCCAACAAATCCAGGGGTGATTTGAGCTAACAAATTCATGTCTATATCTTCATTTAGCACTAATGTTTTACATAGAATAGAAAGTATTTCTTTTCTAGCCTTCAACGATGGGATTCCTAGTGTGATTTCTTGTTCTAGTCTCCCTGCTCTTCTTAATGCAGGGTCCAAAGTGTCTGGGTTGTTTGTTGCAGCTAAAACTAACACTGAGGCACTGTTTTCTGATAGACTATCTAAACTTGCTAATAGTTGAGCCACCATCCTTTTTTCCATATCTTTTTGGGCATGTATTCTGTTGCCACATACTGCATCTATCTCATCAATGAATAGTACACAAGGCTCAATACTGGCAGCCCTCTCAAACAATTCTCTTATTCTTTCCTCAGATTCTCCTGACACTCCTCCAACAAGCTCCGTACCAGTGACACTAATGAGGGGCAATTGTAGTTTTCCAGCGATTGCATTTGCTAATAATGTTTTTCCAGTTCCTGGGGGCCCGTGAAGCAGGGCACCTCTTGGTGATTTAATACCCAACTGTTGGTACACTTCAGGATGCTTCATGTGTAATATAAGATCACATATTTGTGTTACAATATCAGATATACCACCAATGTCCTCAAAACCTACCTTAACATTTTTAATAGCAAATTCAGTCTTTTTCCGTGACACTGTACTTTTGTTTACTTCCTGCTTTTTCTTCTTGTCCATTTGGTTAGATTGTATTTTGGCTGAGCTTTCGATATTGGTGCTGTTGTTATTTCGAGATGGAATGTGGGGAGTTATCGTTATTTGATCATTGATTTTTGGTAGTTTCGGCGCAGCACCGCCATCCTCGTCGCTACTCAATATATCGATGGGTTCACCCGACTTAGAAGTCGTTCTTCGGGTGGCGGCCGGTCGTTTCTTGTCCTGGATTTTGTACATGGCCAGTAATTGATCGTTTAGCGAGCTGTTGTTTTCTTCGAGCATCTCTAAGTCCGACTCTTCTGAACCCTCCGACGTAGTCGTTCCGTCTAGGCCATAGCTCTGTAGAACGATTTTGTACGCATTCTCTACCATTTGGCAAAACGCGCTGTCGCTTCTATTACTGTATTCGCGGTACCGCTCCTTCAACGAACGCGCCATTTGGCTAACATCGACGAATGTTTTATCAACATTTTCGGCGAGATAGTTTTTTACTCTCGATACAATTACTGGATCGTTGGTCGTTCTTTGTCTCGGTTGATTTTTCTTCATGATTCTTTTAAAAATTTCTTAGGATTTCAGTTCAAAATAAAATTTTTAACCACAACTTGACAAAAAGCAATGTTTGACAAGAAATTTTGACAGCACGCACGACACCCCGCGTTGCGATGGCGGATCAATCAAATTGTTGCCAAGATAAAAATATTTTCAAAAAAGTTTTGATTTTATTGGACCACAGTCTATAAATAATATTAGTGTCCGACCGAAATAGATTTTTTTGATTCGGCCGAATCAAGAACCGAATCTTCGGCTCATACCCCAGTTTGAGCCGAAATATATGAAAAGACCTGTATTATAACCTATTGAAAGCGTATAATGCGTCATTTAAATTTTATAACCAATAATAGTTTTAAAAGGAACATTGGAACTTGAATAATATGCGAATTAGATGGTAAAAGTATTTTTAACTAGTTTTTGCCCTCGACTTCACTTGCGTAGAATTCGAAAATCAGTTATAATACGAATATTCTTGTAAGCTACTCCAGAAAACTGATATTTTTCCTAAACCAAAAGTATGACCAAACCTTATTCTTGATTCTTTCAACCAAGTCTATGCCAAAAGTTAGGTCGGTTGGTTGCTTCAGTAGGGCGTAAAGGAAGGACAAACATACAAAATTATACGGTAGCATATTAATTATTATGGTTTTCTGTCTAATATTGCTATGTCAATTCTTTTAGAAATGTCATGATCATTGTGTGCTAACTGTTATGTAATAAAATTATAATAATGCATTAAATAATCTTAAAAGTGAAAGAACACAAAAAACATTAAGTGTTAATATTGTACACTAAATAGGTTGGCCGGCCGGCAATGTCTCGTGACGTGAGTCCGTCTCCCGCGATATTACCCGAGCTTCAAGCTTGGCATGACAACTTCCGAATGTCGGGTTTCGACTTGGCCGAAAGTTTCGGCCAGATATGGGCTGAAACTGATGCCGAACCTGTATTTTTTTCCCGAAACCGAACACTAAATAATATGGACAGATGAAGGTTAAGGGTTTTTATTTGTTTGGTTACAGTAATAAAAATATTAAATAGTTTTTTACTCATACTAAATAGGTTTGAAATAAATTTTAAGCTTATCTATTTACCCTTTTAAAATTTACAGATTACAAGACGTTGCAAACATACGAGATGTCCATTCCTAAACGATGCTATATTCTATCTTTTAAACTAACGAATTTTATTTTAGATACGAAACAAAAAAGTGGAATTGAAATTCGAAACCCCACCCGATGAATGTGTGCAGGAGGTGCTAATACAGGCATTCATGAAAGTAACTCAGTTGGAAGCGACACCAAGTCGGAGGTAAAATCAATTAAAAATTATAAAGAACTAGCATTTCCCCGCGGCTTCGCTCGCGTGTAAATCGAAAATCGCGTAAAAACCACACTGTTTTCCTCTTGAAATTTCTAAGCCTGACTAAACGGCAAACCTGACGGAGCCCAAGACCATTCCAATGAATGAAAAAGCATCGAAATCGGTTCTGGCGTTCTGAAGTTATAGCGTCAGGTCATATAAATAAGTCAGGTTATTCCTAAATCTGACTTATTTTTATTTAATATAGAATAGCATCCATATAGAGAGAGCTACCGGCCTGTCGTGTTGCCACTAACAAAAATTGTTAGTTCAAACTGTCACCGCGCCAAACATATATATACTTTGTTCTGTACGCCAGATTCTTTTTTGCCAAGCTGTAATAACAAGCACCACTGTTTGCATGCGAAATTTACAATTTATTTCAATAATTCCAAAAGCCACAAGGAACCTAAACTGTTGCTACTACAATTTGATTTTTGTCTCATTTATCAACATTGAAAATTTGGTCTTTTAAGATAAATCCACAAACTATAAAGAAAGCTAACACGTGAAAAATGCGCTTAATAACATACCATTTTTATATTATTTGTATATTATATTTTACTGAAGTCGCGACACAAGCTTTTTTTGTTCATAATATTATCATGCCTCGCCCAGTTGCTAAATTCCTAAAGAAACTTTAACAGTCCTTTAATACCAAAGAACTTTTTTTTTTCAGATGTCTGGAGGAAAAAGATTGGCATTTCAAACATGCACTGGAACACTATGTGAAGTTATTAAAACTTGACAATACTAGTTTATTGTATACCTAAATATGATTAAATTTTTTAAATATTTTAACAATGGTTTTCTTAATTAAAAGTCTTTTAAAAAATAAAGTTCTAGATATTATAAGAATCTCTGATTTAATTACGTTTTATACCAATACAATAATTTCATTAAAAAGTTACACAATCATTTCAAGATGCTTGGCATACTCAATAGTCTGTTCTGCCAGTTCTGATGATGGAAAGATACCAGCTGCTGCAGCACATGTTTCCTCTGCTGCATTAAAATGGTAGCAGTTGTCAGCACCAAGTATCCAATTTCTCTGTAAGGAACAAATTGGTTGTTATAAATATACTAACTAAAACAATAAAGTCCTTTTTTTTTCTTACAATAAAAAATATTTGAATATACTAACTGTATGTATTGTTAAATATTAAGAGTAGCACATTTTCCACAAGGTAACTTATTAGATATTAGAAAATGTTTATTATTAGCAAAAAAAAAAATGTTTCACATTATATAACTTCAATGATGGGTTTATTTTCTTCAGTATACATACCTTTTTCCCATATTCTAATACTGCTTGCTGTGATGGCAAGTTTAATCGTCTTGCTGCTTCTGTGCACGATATACATAGGTATGCCTTCTCAATACAAGCGGCTATCTCCCCACGGACAGTGTCCAAGAGTGTATCCATGAACAAGGTGTAACTCTCTGCTGGTACATTATCCTAATAAATATGGGGTAAAAAATTATTAAGATATTTTAGATAAAGATTTCAAAACCTTTGAGAAAGTGAAGCATAATCATTTGAGAAGGTTTGCATATAAAATACGCAGCAAAATTATTAAAATTAAAACTAGTAGAATATAGTAATTTATAAGTTATGAATTTTGGAAGAAGTACCAACAGGTTGATTCATACATAATTTTGTTGCAATAAGTCAAACCCAGCCAATCAATAGATCACAATTAACATTGTTTTGACATAATCCCACAATTCTCTAAAGGTACCTTAGCTAGGAATATCTTATTGTAGCTGCCCTCCATGAGATACTGCTCGAGGGCCAAGGGGTGCCTCACATAAGGATCCGCTCGTATCACATCAACTGACAGCCTCTCAAGCTCTGTGTGGAATTCCGCAACACGGTTTTGAGATAACAGGAAGAGCAGGTTTAAACCAAGTAGCTGGTACATGAAAGCAGATTCTGGAAGGTGGTCCCTAAAAGTGATAAATGCATTATAACATTGTTGAAGTTCTAACACCACATAAGTCAAAAGTGGCAACTTTTCAGGAAAGCAAAACAATTGATTGAATTTTATATAGATCACCATACTAATAAGATTTTACTATTAAAAAATTGAACAAGTTTTTGTTAGCTGATACATGTTCCTTATTAACATAAACAATGCGTTTTCCGATTTTCTACAAAACAGCATCAAAATTACTAAATAGCCAAAATGTCATGTGGTGTTAGAACTTCAACAATGATAATATTATAATCATGCAAGTATCTATTGTTGGGAAAAGTAGGTGATATAAAATTAAAGCAGAATAGAGTTAAGATTATGATGCCCACAACCCCGTTGCACAATTCTAATGTTTAGCGGGAACCATACCTTTTTCCGGGATAAAAAGTACCCTTTGTCCCCAGTCTTGAAAGCATATCCATAGCAAATTTTAGCAAAATTGGTTTAGTGGTTTGGGCGTGAAAAGGTTACAGACAGATACTATTTGCATTTATATTATTAGTAAGTTTGGTTTCCTAAATGACATCTAGACTATGGATGACTATTCTTATAAAACTTTTAAAACTTTGATATCTCAGACTTTAATGTTTTAAAAGGTGACAAAATTCTTAATTCAGACTCACTTGTAATCAAAATAATAGCACTTTAGTTGGGACATGTATCTCTCAAACGATTTGACATCCTTGGTTGCCACTGCCCATTGTGCTCCAATCTCCAGCACATCTCGTGCTAGAATCAACTCTTTCTGATTTGCTGTAGTGTTATTACTAGGTAAAAAGGTTAATTGAGTGAATGCAATCTGAAAGACAAGTTATAAGGTTATGATTGTAAATTAAGAATTGTATCTTTTTTAAAAATTAAATACTGACAATGATCACAGTATGTTTTTCTTTAAATGTCCTGATGAAATTCGAAGTATTTGTTTCTATATCACAATTTCTTTGTGTATTAATTATTATATAACCTACATCTGAAATAAACTTATTATAAAACCTAAAGTAATTGAATGCTGAATACAAAAACAAGAACAAAATATAGGTTGAAAATATGACAAGTCATGATGGGAGTTCACGTACCTTAATTTTATTCAAAAGCTCCCCGCATTTATCGAGCTTACGAGGTTTCTTGGCCCACTCGGTCTTTAAATTTTGGTAAAGAGTAGCTAAATCTTTAATCGAAGCCATAACTGGTACTCAATGAATTTTATAAAAACAGAAAATTCACAGTTTACCTCGAAATCTCGGCTTTTTTACTTTTTTTAAATTTGTATGTCATTCTAATGTCAATCTGTCACAACTGAATACAAGCTATTGATCGCGGCAAAAAAAAAAGAAGAGTACGTAGTATAAAGTATTCTTAGCTTTAACATTCATTCTTAACTAAAATATGCAGTTAAAATAAATCTGTTACCTTAAACATGTAACATTTTATGCACAAATATGCAAGATATACGATACGAATTATACGATACGCTTTAAAATAACCTAATCATCCTTGTACACTATGAAAAAAAAACACGTCAACGTCGAAGTACCTTTCATCTATGACATCGACATTTGGCGGCAAAACCTATTCCTTTTCAAAAATCGAAAGAGTCAGTTTAGAACAACTTAATTCCAATTAAAATTAATTATTTTGTGAACAAAAGCAGATAAGCAGTCTGGAAACAATCAACAATATTAATTCAGCTTTGTAGATGTCTAGCAAGTTATTACATCTTGGCAGGCTTGACTTATATACTATATATATACATATATTTAAACATCTATGTTTTAAGCACTTCAAAGTTATAAGAACCCTATTGTTGCCGATACAAGAAAATGGTAATAATTTTTAATATATTTTGAATATGTTTAAGGAGTTACATTGGACTATGCTAATACTAATTATGAGACACATTTTCTAAGTAATCGATCGCACGGTAAATGGTAATCACTACATAAAATAATATTATAATTATTGATTTATTTCAGAGTAAAAAACGTCGGATCAATTTGAGACAAACTGCTCGTGTAAGTTATTATGAACCAGAAGAGCCAAATTTGGATGAATATGTATGTAAGTATAGAGTTGTTACTAGATGACGATGGACGATTACACCGGCAACTCTGCTGTTTTGTTTATCGCACGTAAGTTTATCCGGGATAAAAGATTTCAGATAGACTAGCAGATAACTTGGAGTCTTTAAGCTGACAAAGTAATTGCATTTTTGCTGAAAATAATAAGAATGGCCCTAAGTTCGCTTTACCCTTATAGTGGCCATCGTTATAAAGTAATGAAAAGAATAGGTATGTTATATTGTATATTAAATATTTTTTGTTCCAGTTTGCTCTGAATGTGGTGACTTTGTTTACGAGTACTGCTCCATTCATGGCCCCCTGCTGGTGATTCCTGATGATAAGGTAATGATTAGTGGTTAAGGATAGGGTTCCCCTTTTTCTAGCTACTATGTTAAATTTAAAAGAAAGGGTAAAGCTAAGTATTTAAATTAAGAAAAGGTAAAACTAAGTATGTATTTTAATTATAATTGTTCTGTTAGTGCATCTACCTTACCATATCTCTGCATCACCCTAAGGTTTGTCTGGAAGAAATTGCCATAAGGCATTAAGCCCACCTTTGTGCAAAAAGATTTAAATACAAAAAATGAATAAAAGTTTTTTGCCCCTCTGTATTCTGTATTCATCTGTATATATATTGTAGAAAACAAAAGAATAATCCTTAGGCAGTGTATATGTGTCCTATACAAAGTGTTGACTATGTAAGTAGCAGGTAGCACCACTGAGGTGGTGTTTAAACTGAACTGATGGCATTTAGGCATTGGTGTATTGGGGGGCAGGGGGAACCATACATTTTTCTGGCATAAAATTATTCATCAGATCATTCTGAAGTGGGCAAGGCCCTATATATGTAAACAATTACAACTAACAGCTTTATGTGCAAGACAACAATACACATGCAATCGTAGGCTACTTCTATGTAGATGACCGACTTGGTTCTCTTGGTACATTACTGGCAAAATTTTCACTATCTAATATTATATAATATTCTCGTGTCACAGTTTTCGTTGCCATACTCCGAAACGGCTTGACCGATTTTGATGAAATTTTTTGTGCTTATCCGTTATCTATGAGAATCGGCCACCATCTATTTTCCGTCTAACAGCTAGTTTATTGATAAAAAAAAAGGATTTATACTTAGTACTAGATGATAGGCGCGACTTCGTTGCGCCAAAACCCGTTTATCGCTGCGGGAACCGCACATTATTCCAAGATGTTCTTGTAAAAAGTATCCTATGTCCTTCCCTGGGACTCAAAGACTCAAAATGGAGATATCCATATCAAATTTCAACAAAATCGTTTTAACGGTTCGGGCGTGAAGAGGTATCAGACAGATACACTTTCGCATTTATAATATTAGTGTGGAAGTGTTGATTAGAATTAGGTATATAATCAGTTTGATATGTTTATTATCTTTTACAATCTGATAACAATTATGTTTATAGGTACCCATAAATCCTGATGTGCCATCCTTTGTCCCTCGAGCAGCCCTCACCATTCCTCATGTATTCCTCCACCTCAACTATTCCAGTATTCCAGGTTCTAAAATCGACCTTATCTTACTGACACCTTTAATAATATCTCTAAGACTTCTCTCAGTAATAAAAAATTAACGAAGAATTTAAAATGTATCACCAACCTAGCAAATTTAAGGGTTCTTTTTTGTGATGTTTAGGGGTCCAACGGGCAGACAGGTTACCTGATGGAAAGCAACTGCCGTCGCCCATTCGTGGCATCGCCGGACACTCGTGGCAACCGAAGAGTCGTAAGTGCGTTACCGGCCTTTATGAATAGGGATAGGGTATGGGGAAGTTGAGCCACTGGTAAACTCATTTGAATGAAACACAGCACAACGCCGTATCACGCCAGTTTTATATGAGGCCGTGGTATCACTACGGTCGAGCCGGCCCATTCGTGCCGAAGCATGGCTTTCCCACGGCAGATTTCTAATCCTACCGTAGATTTTAACAGTTGATATGTAATTTTATATTGACTTATTAATAGGAGCTGGTCTTGGGGTCTTCACAACCTTAACACTCCCGCGCAACGTCCGTTTTGGTCCATATAGAGGAAGCAAAAGTGACGAAATTAGGTCTTCGTATTGTTGGCAGGTATTTGTTATCAGCTTCTTTTTATTAAATAAGGACACAAACCAACTAACGGGTCATCTGATGGAATCGTCGCCCATGGACACTCGCAACATCGGAACAAGTGCGTTGCTTAAAATGTAAATAATCTAAATACTGAGAATAAGTACAAGGAAAAAGGTGAGTTAGGTTAGACGAAATACAGCGCGAGTGTTGTCTCATACCAGTTTTCTGTAAGGCCGCGGTCTTTCTCCGGTCAATTCGTACAGAAGCAAAGATTTTTGATACCAGTCTTAAAACCTGAAACTTGTATGAAAATTGCAGCCCGTGGCAGTGTTCCCGTAGCAAGGGCTTATTATGTTAGTATTATAGCAGAGTATATAGAACCAAATAGGCCATCTACAAATACACGTCCCGCGCGCGGCTTGCACGTGTGCGCCGTAGTAGTATCTATCTTTACAACGCTGCACTCGCACACAAACACAACTTACAACTTTCTGTGCAAGACAACAATAATAATAATAATAATAATTTCTATCGACGTTTCACACTACGTCAGTCTGGCCCCGTGCTAAATACCAGAAGGACTTGTGTTACGGGTACCAGACAACGGAAATATATTTAATACATTTATACTATACACATATTTAAGATTTTCATTATATGATACACATATTTAATACACATCCAAGACCCAGGAACATTAAAAAACTTTTTGCTCCGTCGGCAGGATTCGAACCCGCGATCCCCGGCTTAAGCTACCAACGCTCTTACCAACTGAGCCACGGAGGTCGTCAGAGAACAATACACATGCAATCGCGGGCTACTTCTATGTAGATGACCGACTTGGTTCTATATACTATACTCTGATTATAGCATTAAAGTGTCGTGTCGCTGCAATTTAGACGTTTAGTAAGGCCTCTAAAAATTGTTTAAGATCCGAGATGCGAATAACCGGCCATGCCATGTCGTGGACGCTTCGGACGCCAACAACTCCAATTGGATGCGCTACGTCAACTGCTCCAGATATTGGTTCGAGCAGAACCTTGTTGCATACCAGTACAAGGGAGATATATACTACAGGTGATAAGGGGCTTTATAACAGGAACGTCGAATAAACTGGCCAGGTGCAAATTGGAATCGCGCGCGAAGGCGTACGTACCAGTACAGGTCATAAAATTAGGAAAAAGTATTTCTGAATGTTTTAAATTTATAATAAATATATAACAAAGTTTTAAATTTAACAAAAGTTTTAAAGTTATACAATTTTAAAAGAAAAATAGAAAAAAATATTGGTAATATATTTTTTTTATAAGAAAAATAACAAGAAACGTATTTGTTATACTAGAGCTACTACACTTAAATACTACTTAAATATTAATTTTATTTTGTTATTAGTATTTATTGTTATAGCGGCAACAGAAACGCATTATCTGTGAAAGTTTCAACTCTCTAGCTATGACCGTTCTTGAGATACAGCCTGGACACAGACGAACCGACAGACATCAAGTCTTAGTAATAGGTAAAACCCTTTGGGGCCCTATTACAAGCGGAACCCTTAAAACAAAAGGGGCGATGTGTTTACGTCCGTCGAAGTCCTGTCTCAAGTTACTGTCCAATTTTTTCATACAAATTTTAATTAGGTAGTGATCCAACTAGATTATGAATATCTGAATCCCGTCCAAGTTTATGAACTTATGAACTGGACCCGCCCTTGATGTTAAAATAAATAGGCAGGGTGATTAATATTATGTGATACGTAATTGATTCTACTGTTGGTTCATATGGAAATACATGTTCAACCTTGTTTTACAAATTTATAACAAATACACGACCGGTTTCGACCTGATGATGACTTTGTCGAAACCGGTCGTGTATTTGCTATAAATATGTAAAATCGAAGTAAATATAATGGAAATAGTGCATGAGAAAGTGTGTTTAATCGGGGTTATTAACATGTAAATCATCGAATATCCTCAGTTACGGATACGGATATCCGGAAAACCACTAGATTACCAATATTTTTTTCCAGTGCAAGAAAGACAAGCTGCTAAAGCATGAAAAAGTCTATCTAGTGCCTGAAGCACATATTTTAGACATATTAATATTTTGCACTATTTCTCTTAAGGCCTGTTTCACCGCTTAATGTTAGGCTATCCACAACTTTTTTGACAGATTCTCGATACAAAATCTGTCAAATAAAGTTGTATCTGTCAAATAAATAGACTATCTTTAACCGGTGAAACAGTACACAGACACAGAATAGATACAGAACTTTTAAATATTTTGAATCTAATGAGATGTTATTTGATTTCAGAACGATCAAAATTATACCACGCTTTACCGAGCTGATGGTGTTCTACGGCAGCGAGTTTGCCTGTGACCTGGGTATAGATCTGAAGAAATACAACGCTCCAAGCACCTTTGCCCAGAAACTAGGTACTATCATAGACCAATTATTTTATATAATTTCTCTATGGTACTATGTAACAACTATTTATTCCACTGTATCCGTCAAAGACACAAACCTATAAGACTGAAAGATATGCTATGTTCGCCTCTTTGCGTTTTTCTAAAGGCTGATAGAAACATTGTACAATTCTAGCATTATATTTCCAGGGAAAGACCATTTGTTTTCAATAAGAATGCTCTTGATTTTAGTCCTGCTGTATGCTTGTAAATTTTTTAAGATATTAGGAAAAGACGAAAGAGGCCAAGACAGCAGACGGGTTAGTTCACAGAATAAAGTGGGTTAGTTGATAGCAAGCAACTGCCGTCGCCAATGGACATTTGTAAGTTGTAACATCAGAAGCGTTGCAACTACATTGCCGGCCTCTTAAAGAAGTAATAGACTACGGAAATACGGAAAAGTATAACAGGGAATCTCAGGGAAAACGAAGGATCTTAGGTGAACTTACTCTCTGGACGAAACACAGCGCAACGCTATTTCACGTTAGTTTGTGCTAGGCCGTGGTATTTCTGCGGTTGAGCTAACCCGTTCGTGTCGAAGCATGGCTCTCCCAAGACAATGATCATTCTTATGATTGCGTTTCTGGAAAAATAAAGAAAATGCTAATCCCGGAAAAATGTACGGTTCTTGCGCTATAATGCGTTTAGCATTATGGCGTAACGGAGCTGTGGGCGTCTACTAGTAATTCAATAACTTTAAATTCTATTATCATGTGCATTACTAAAAATCCCCCCGTTAAGCACCGTTTTATGTACTGACCCCAAAAGTTGTAACCAATTATTGTTACTTTAACAACTATATTTTACAAGTACGTGTTAAAAAATTTTAGGAACGCAAAAAACAAGACATGATGATGCGCAAAAAACGACAGTCTCCGTAAATAGTACACAAATAGCAGCAACAAAGGAAGAGTGCTCACTTAAGGGTATGTTGTCTTTTGTGAGTGATACAACCATAGTCAAAAAAATTGTGGAAATTCGCAAAAATAGCGTTCACTTAGTTTACTATGTGTATTATTCTTGTAAATCATTTATGCAGTAAAAACACATAACCTTTTACAATGCACCAAACCACGAAAAACACGCAGGGCTTATCTGGGTTCTAACGGACCGCTTTTACATAATATTACATAACAACATCATTTTTGACATTTGGGACAGTTCTAACTTAGTATAAAATCTCTTAACGTTAATATTGTCCTTCTACAATTTTTGTAGTTCACTAGGTAGCTTATTAACATAAATTCGGTATTAAGTACTCAGAAGTTCTTCGCCCAGGTATATACTTTGTTAAATAGGCTACTTGACTCATAATGAATTTCAATAAACAAACGCATATTTATAGTAAAACTCGGCCTACAGAATCGTATTTCAACCTAATTATTACAATTAAAGCTTATGATTGTTAAATAAAGTCTAAAATGTATTTGTACTGACGATAATGCTTTTAAGGTACTTCCGATTAGCATGTGACGTCATGTCAGTAGTTAATTTTTTTTTAGTTATAAAACATTAAATTAATGAGTACATTAGCATGAAATTAGCTAAAATATAGATATATTTTAGCTTTTTTCATTTTTGTTAAATGTTTATGACACTTTAGACCTTTCGTTTTTTCACTTGAAGCAAATTGTTATTTACAATATTAAGTTTTAAAATTCATTTTAAAAATAGTTTTTGGTTTTTTATTTATTGTAAGTTCCGACTCATGTCTCACGAAGATTGCAAGTTGGGATACATTTTTGAATAATGAGTACCAATTATTCCTAGTGTGAAGTCACACTATGGCGGATCGTAAACTCATCAATGTTTTTGACGGCATTTGAAAGGCGAAACGATCAAACAATATTTTTATGGGTCTTTGTTATAAAATATTGAAATGAAAGTTTTTTTGGTAAAAGAGATGATTATGAAAAGATTGGCACGAAAAAAAAAATTGATCAAATAGCCTATTTTTGCAATGTATTGGTAGATGTTTCATGTTGATATACAGTATCTTGTGAGTAGGTGTGTGCGCACGTGTGTGTGCATGTGTATATTAATATCCTTAATATTTTCAGAGAAATCAAAAACAAAAGACCGGAAAAAGCTAGAAAAATGTGGAAAAACTAAAGATACACATGAAGCAAAAGCAAATATGAAACTTACAAAAACTTGTAATGAAGATTTAATTGAAAAAGGAAACAAGGAAGATGATGTAAAAACAACCATTAATATTGACATAACTTGTGATAACGTGGGTTCGTTAAAACGTATTGATAAAATAGATAATTTAACTGTAAAAAAATCAGACATACCTAAAGACCTGAACAATAATATTTCTTGTGATAATACAACTGTTAATGCACTTAATACAAAAAGTAGTTTAAGTAAAAATAATATAAACAATAATAGGTACCACACAATAATTACTAAATATTCATGCGATATTTGTTCCTTTATTACATATACAAAGGCTAGCTTAGAAAATCATTTACTATTACACGCAAATGTTAATTTTTTTAAGTGCAAGTATTGTTTGCATGTTTGTAAATGTAAACAGAACATTTATTTCCATGAATTGTCTCACACAGGCGAGAAAAAGTACACCTGTGATGTATGTCAACGTCAATTCTCTAGAAGTGGTCATTTAGCAAGGCATAAAAGGATTCATACAGGCGAGAAACCTTACACCTGTGATGTATGTCAACGTCAATTCTCTAGAAGTGGTCATTTAGCAACACATAAAAGGATTCATACAGGCGAGAAACCTTACACCTGTGATGTATGTCAACGTAAATTTTCTCAGATTTGTAGTTTAACAACACATAAAAGGATTCATACAGGCGAGAAACCTTACACCTGTGATGTATGTCAACGTAAATTTTCTCAGATTAGTAATCTAACAACACATAAAAGGACTCACGCATGCGAGAAACCGTGTATAAGAAAGAGAGAAACCATAATTTAAATTGCATTTTAATATTATATAACACAAAATATAAAACTAAAGTGCTTAATTATGATAATACTTACGGCCGTATTCACATAAATTTAATTCTGATGAAACTTTAATTTTCTAAAGAGCCGGAATAACGTAAGAATATATGTCCCATTCTTAATTAAATTAAAGTTGTCAAGTATATGTTATTGATTGTACTGTTGGTTCATGGTAGAAATTCGTTCAACCTTAATGAAACACACTTTTATGCGCTATTTCCACTATATTCACTTCGATTTTACAAATTTATACATACACGACCGATTTCGACAAAGTCATCACACCTGATGATCATATGTATAACAGTGCCAAAATGTAACAATTGACAATTTTTGTTAGTTCCTAAATGTTTTTATATTAGAAAATATTTACAAACATTTTCCAATGGCACTGGTATCACCGTACCATTAGAAGACCACAAACTATCGTTGCCGGCCTTCCCCCCTAGATAAGTGGCAAGCGATTAGCGTTTACGAAGATCGCTGGGCGTGTCCATGTATGGGATTGACAGTGTCGAACGAAAAGTCACGTAATCTGATCATTCATTCGCTTGCCACTTGTCTAGGGCAGTTCTGAAGGTCTACTGGGGTGTTATTATGATCTCTTATTCCCAGTCAAGTTCCAGCCAGTCAGCAGTCACTTGACACTAAATACGTGAAGTTTGACTTGCCCTAATGTCACTAACATGTTTAAAATTTATTCATAGACAACCAAACTAGTATTAATTCAGTTGTTATTCTAATAAGACCTTGTGATACGAAAAAATAACAAGGCCGTATATTGAATTGCCTGGAACTATGCAGGTTTGTAATGGTCATAATAGCCCCCCTGATCTATTAGTTGCATCGCCGTAGCTTGTGATAAAACGTTAAATTTGTATGAAATTCTGTGCGTAACTTATTCTCGACTTCAGGGAGTGGATGTCAAATAGCTGCAAAATTTTATCCACGCTGCAAGTTTTATCCGTGCGGATTTTTTTCCGCTAATTCAGTTATGGATCCTCTTCATGATCGGCAAGTACAAACGATGACACGCAAACACGATTGTGTATAGGACGTACTCGGCTTTGCGCGCCGATTATCGTGTATAATCGCCTTCGATCAATTGATAAAGTAAAACTAATGATTTTGTGGATACTTGCACGATAATCATCGCCGATTATGTGGAGCCGGCATATAGAATATTGAATCTTTTTTTTAATATCTTTATTTACGTACAAAAAATGACGATATCAATGCCATCGTTCCTTATACAAAATATAACAAAAAATAAAACTCTAAATTGAAATTAAAACAATAAAGTATTTTAGCAGCTTCTGAAAAGCGATCAGCTGAAATGCTTTGAAACACACCAATATTACACATATATAATTTAAATTTAACAAACAGTTGTTCTCTCATGACTGCGTTACGTATTGAATCTTATTAGAGTACTCGAACTGATGCAGGCGGTAACAAAAACGCCAAAAAATTATATGAAAATCTGCGACGCTGACAGTCCCTCAGTAATATATATTGTGGTAAAAATATTAGCCGAGTTGACAATATGAAGGTAAGTGAAAAAGCCGTCATCTATATATAAATACGCGAGCGGAAAACTTTGTAACCCTTTTTACGAAAGACGCGTAGATGTAAAAGCGTGAAATTTTTCCCAGTCATAGTTGATATGGAGGAGGAGCGTGGTATACCAATATTATTTTAGAATATGCTTTTATCTTACATATTTTTAAAAATAAAACGCTACGTACACTACAACACGCACACTACAATATTTTGACTTAACACTATAATCATACACGAAATACTCTTATTATTTATGGTTGACGTCTGTGTTTTCAATTGTAAAATTGGAGTGTGTGAGAGTGGAGGAGCTAAGGAACAGTAATAGAATACATATCGTTAATAAAAAAAAGTTGTATTTTGATCTGTTTGTCTCTTTGTACGCGCTAATCTTAGGAACTACTAGATGGATTTGAATAAATCTTTTTTTGTTTAATAGATATTAGGCCTGGGCAACATATAGGATACTTTTTATCCCGTGAAAATGCACGGTTCCCGCGTGACATAAAATTTTTCGCGCTACGAAGTTGCGGGCACCAACTAGTTTTTAAATAAAATTTAATGGCCAGCCGCCCTACAAAGGTCACTTCGTAATATAACTACAAATTTTGCAAAACAGTGACTTCACAATCAATTTTAATTGATTCTGAAAAAAACTTTTGCATCGAAACTATTCGATTTTTTAACAAAACGTACTAAAACGAATTGTAGAGCAATTCCTTTTGCAATATTGATATTACGACATTTCTAAGTCCCCTGGTAACGAGACCCTTTATACCAAATTGAAGCTTGTAGTTTTGAGATTTGAATTGAGAGTAGATTATATATTTTAAGCCCCTTTATACGATCATCGATCCTTTATACGATATCGAATCCCGCGGACGGAACAAAAAAAGTTTTTCAATGTTCCTGGGTCATGGATGTGTATTAAATATGTGTATTATATAATAAAAATCTTAAATATGTGTATAGTATAAAAGTATTAAATATATTTCCGTTGTCTGGTACCTGTAACACAAGTCCTTTGGGTACTTAGCACGGGGCCAGATTGACGTGGTGTGAAGCGTCCATAGATATTATTATTATTATATTATATTATTTGTCAGTCCGATACCGTCGTTGAAGTTCTAACACCACGTAAGTCACATTTTGGATATTTAGTCATTTTGATGCCGTTTTGCAGAAAATTGGAAAACGCATCGTTTAAGTTAATCAGGAACACGTGTCGGCTAATAAAAACTTGTTAAATTTTTTTAATCGTAGAATCTTATTAGTATGGTGATCTATACAAAATTCAATCAATTGTTTCGCTCTCGTGAAAAGTTGCAATTTTTGACATACGACGATATCTATACACATATTCGTTGATGATGTTTCAATGTATGCTCCTCCGAACTTCAACAGTTTTGACAGAAATCCTGATAAGTCGTCTTATCCTTCTAGCGGGCTCCTCGGCTGTATTACGCTCGGAATAAAAAAAACCGGCCGAGTGCGAGTTGGACTCGCGCACTGAGGGTTCCGTATCAGTACAGAGCATAAAATTGTGAAAGTGTAATTTCTAAAAGTTTTAAATCTATAAAAAATTAATAACGGGGGAAATTGAAAGAGAGCCTACGTCATTTGGTAGGTTTATGTCGATTCCATGTAAGTCGTGATCTGTCGACTGAGGTTGTCATAATCCGATCAAATCGAACTTTAAAGATCCATGATGTTCATCTGTTTCAACTTCTCTGATTGTACCTTTCTAATCATTAATTTAAAGGGATTTATCTATCTCTATCAGATCAATAAATATTAACCTAGAAAGTTTTGTCTATCCAGCAAGGACCTTCTCCACTTGATTTCATGCGAATAATATAAGTGCATCATTTTTAGCTATTACTAACATATTAGAGCTATTCACATTTTACTTAATTAAATTTTCCGTGTTTTTTTTAATACTTTTTTACTATAATATACAGGGCGTTACAAAACTAAACGTTAGGTCGAAACTAGTGCCTAACCTTCATGAGTAAAAATAAAAAAAAACAATGTTTGCAACTAATAGGGAATATGCATGATTTTTTATTATTTATTTAAATAAATCTTTCGTTATTGAAAAACGGTGTAGTCCAATTAGTTTTTTGTTAAATTTGAAAACAACAAAGTTATAAGCTTTTAAAGTAGTCAGTTGAAAAGAGAGATCCGATATTGATTGTGACGTCAAAGTCCATAAGCTACATACAAAGTTCATACTTACTAAATTACGTTTTGAGAGAAAGAGATGAGTAGAAAACTTAAATCGCTAATATCTTACATACTTCTCAACTGAAATCAGAGATTTTTTGTGATTCTGTATATCTTTTAGTCTACTATAATAATAATTTGCATGAATGCAATATAAATAAATTTTGTTTTACACGTATCTTCCCTATTCCCGATTCCCGATCGACCCTAGCTCTGTCCGTCTCTATATCTATGTGAACTCTGACTTTCTTATTACCTCTTTACGCCCAAAGTGCTAGACCGCTTTTGCTTGAAAATTATATGGAGATACTCTGAGTCCCGGAAAAGGGCGTATATTTTTGAACCGGAGAAAATAAGGGTTTGCGTGATAAACAAATTTTGACGCAACGGAGTTACGGACGTCAAATGGTGACATCGAATTAGCGAATCTATTTCTATACAGAGTTTAGTGAAACAAATAATTATATGTAATGGAGGCTGACGCCGAGACACAGCGGGACCGCCCGAGTGCGAGAGCGTAAATGATTGCACTCGCCTCGTCTCGCCTGTCAGCCGCTTGCGAGAGTCTCGCCCCAGAGCTCTCGGCGAGAATGTACAGCCTCTTTAAGAGTGTGTATGAGTTCCCTGTATAGAGGTTTTTTTAATTCAAGACGCTGGTGCTACCTCCCGGACCAATACCAAATCGTATTAATAAATAATATTTTTATAACAAAAACACTATTGCTTTATAATATGAAGAAAATTTGTTTTAACCACCATCCAAAAACGAAGTTTCTCAATTCGAAAATTTACCTATATAATGCTCTTTTTTTGTTAAGTTTTTCAAAGCATAAGTCAGCATATTTTATTGTTAAATCACTTTTCGCAAATACATAAAAATTCAAAAGCTTGAGACAATGTACGCCGACGTCTAATAGACCCCAGTTAATACGTACCTATTTGAAGTAAGTAAGTAAGTAAGTAAGTAAGTACGTTTATTTGCAAAAACATGGTAGTAATAATAAGATGGTACAAAGTCAAA
>JAOTAV010028438.1:0-20764 GCA_026546445.1 Cyclargus thomasi
CATTAGTATTTTCTTAAGACGTTGTCACGTTCAACTATCGTCTGTAAACCGACTTTACAGACAACCGATTTTTTTATTCAAAATAAGTACTTTCAGTACACTTTCTGAACGATGAGATTACGGTGCCTACCACCTTACCTAAAAGAAGGAAAATAACAATAATATATCTTAAAACTAATGTAACAAACAATAATTGTATTTAGTTACATAGATAATTAATAGTGCAAATTTTGTTTCTCCAGCCCACATATTAGCTATATAAAATGTATACGAAAAGAATAGGATAGGATAGGAAAAATACCACGGCCTTACAGAATTGTAAAAAGCTGTGAAACAGCGTTGCATTGCGCAACGCTGTTTCACATTAGTTTTCTGTTTCATTAAGTAAGTAAGCATAATTGTCTGTTGTTAAAGATGCCTATGGGCGACGGTAGTTGCTTTCCATCACCCGACCCGTCTGTTCGTTTTCCTGCTTATTAAATAAAAAAATTAATTTACAAAATAGCTGTTCAATTTAATATCGGCTTAAACATTGTAAAAATACGTAACTCAGTTTTGATAATTTGAAAAAATGGTTTATGCATTTTTATTATTAAGCCGACGACTTAATATACTGGACAATATGTTACTATACAGTAGGTCAATGTATACTATTTTATATTATACAGTAGGTAACATGTTGTATGAGGCGTATGGTGTTGCAATTCGCAATCACTGATCGACAAACACATTAGTGTGGAACGGCAAAATACCATTACCTATGTTGGTACTACCCCGTGTTGGTCAATATAGATGATTAATTTTAAATTATTCGTTCCGATTTTATCTATATTTTTTGTAAGCATGTATATTTTTAACACGTGTTTTATTTCATTTCGCATTATCTGGGCGGGTCATTTGGAAAAAAAAAGTTTTTCTATACGAACTACGATTGGCAACAATGTTGTGTTGCCAAAGTGTTCTTGAATTCATTTTTTTTTGCTAAAGGGTTAATGAGGGCTTCCCCTAAATTAGGCGAATGCACCATAACAGGCGTGACCAGTATAATGATGCCTGATGTTTTTACCATAGCTTAGAAAATTGACTTTTGAATATCCTGAACAAGTTGACCACTCAAATTCTGTCTTACTTTTTAGGGTTCCGCCCAAAGGGTAAAAAAGGTAACCTATTACTAAGACTTGAGACTTCGATGTCTGTCCGTCTGTCTCCAGGCTTTATCTAAAGAATGATAATGGCTAGAGAGCTGAAATTTTCACAGATTATGTATTTGTATTACCACAAAAACAACAAAAATAAATAGGTTAGAGGGGCCCTTAAAAACACGTATTGCGCAATTTTTTGCTCGATAGCAATAATGGCAGCACTTGAAATTTTCATAAAAAAACTAAGTTGTATTCATATTTTACATCAGTAATAAAATTTGAACGAAATTAATAACTAAGGTGAGCTCTCAAAACACAATTTTTGTATGCTGGCTGTTACTAACTTCGTGCGCGTGTCCTACTCGTACTTGGCACTAGGTTTTTGTAGACCTTAGGTTTGCACTCGAGAGGGTGCAGGTTCGAACCTCGGCAGCGCACTTGCGACTCTTCAGTCCATTGACGACGGTAGTTTCCTTTCCATCATGTAATCCGTCTGCTCGGTTGTCTAAATATGATAAAATAAAAAGGAACTATTGAAGAAAATTTTAATAGGCAGTGATTCATGATAGAAACTCGACCAACTCACGTAGGCCTGCCACAGGTGTTTTTAGAAAAAAAATCCTTAGATAATGCGATAGCATAATTAACATACTATATCATATTTCATGATTAACGTAAGGCTGTTTTCGGGCCCATAAACTATGATAATTTCGGTTCCAGCGCAGGAAGTAACAAAATTTCCTGTCACAAAAATGTTCAGTGATATTTTTCTGAGCCATAATTTACCAATAATCCTTTAATCTAACTCCTGATTTATTTCCACGTCGGATTCCGAGTATTATTCAGAGTAAACGTTCGTAGCAGGTAGCTCCCAACATTATAATTTATAATACAATAATTATCTCATACAGTAGGTAATGTAGAGTTTTTATTAACGACGCGGCTAATTTTTGGCAACTATCTTAACACAACATTCAATGTGATTTTACGCTGTATCATGCGACGTTTAGTTACTCAAAATGTTTGAAAACCTTGATAGTGGCGTTGTCATTTTTCTAAAGAGCTTGTATTTGGGCGAGATCAGTTCTGACGACCTTGTATGAAAAGGATCTACTGTATGTATAATATACTGTTGTTTAAGTGGGTAACCAAAATGGCTGACAAAGATTGAAACGGCGCGGCGGATGTTTTGTGAATTACCAACTTTTCTGCAAGTTAATATCCCTGTTTTCTGTATTCATTTATCAAAAAGTTGTGTTCCAAAATTTACTGAAAATGTTTTCACAAGGAATTCTCTGAAAGTGTTTTAAAAAAATATTTTTATGTTTTTGGTGATTATATTTAGAAATATGAAATTGCTTTCAGAAAATCAAAAACGTTTATCTTTTCTGGGAATTGGCTCAAATATTCTTTGCGCTGACTCCTAAAAAGTTGCAAAGTGAAGGTAGGTTTTAAGATCTTAGCACATTTTTATGTAATTTTTGCAAGTAATTTCGCAAATAATTTTGCATAAGAAATTCTCATGACATAATGTTCGTTATTCTGACTTCTCCCAAGATGCTTTAATGTTTTTTAGGAAACATTTCAGTAGGTCTGAGAATCGTCAACTACTATTTTAAACGCTCCACAAACAGACACGGGAGTTCTGTCCCCCTAGACAAGTGTCAAGCAAGTATCTCTTACTATAATTGCTTGAAGTGTTTTTGTATGGGATTGACATAGACGAACGAAAACTCAAGTGATCTAGTCGAGTTCGAATATCGATGCCTTACTGCCTCAACCTCGTATATAAAAAATGCCTACATTTCAGGAAACAATTAAAAGTGATTATATTTTTTTACTTAGTAATTGTACAAAACTAGATATGAGGTTATTTGATAAGTAAATTGTCACCTATCAAATAACCGCATATCTAGTTTTGTACAATTACTAAGAAAAAAAATATAATCAGTTTTTTTTAACTCCTGAAATGCAGCCATTTTTAGATACGAGGTTGAGGCAGTAAGGCGTCGATATGTCAATCCCATACAAAAGGGGCAGGCTAGCTTAGTGGGATAGTAAAGGTTTATGTTCATTCGTGGCTGGGACAAACAGAATGCTTCGTATTATAAATATTTTTTAGAAGCAGTTTCGAAAATAGATTATTTAAATTGTAAGTTAACGAACGAACGCAGAATCACATCTGAAAAGGACCAATGAATATAAATAATACAGTAAATAAACGAAACGAAACAATTACCTATTTATATTTTCATTGGTCGTAAAACAGACGTGAATATGAAATGATTATTCCGATCCGTGCATCAGATGGAACTATAGTCCGACCACCATAAAATACCTTTTAATCATACTTCCTCCTTTAGCCCGCGGTTCTTCTCTATCCGGTCGTACTATACCCGGTCTTCATGGATGTCCATTAACCCATTTAATTTATGTAATGTGTCGTTTATTTTAATAACTGCTTTTACGAACGTATAAATTATTTTATATCTTCCAATTTCTATCCCCATAAGCAATTCAATCTTATTTCGGAAAAGAAAACTCGAGTCGGTGCTTTGTAAATCTTTTATTCAACGTATTCCTTTATTTAACCAATTGGGAGCATTTCACAAGTCAACAAATTGAGGATTGTCGCACGTCTCAGGATTCAGGAAATAAACTCAGGAGTGTATGAATTGTTAAGTAAGCATTTTTTGCAATGTATTTATTTATGTAATGTTATTTTCACAAGAGGGTCTTATGTAAAGTTTAACATACATTTTAAAAAAGAACATACACGTTATATTCGGTCGAATTCAGAAACCTCCTCCGTTTTCAAAGTCGGTTAAAAACAATTATTTTTTTAAGTAATAAAAATTTCTATACTCCATTACTTTAAGCGATAGGAACGAACTGAAGCTCCATTAAATAACTGAATCAACCTATCATAAAACTCTTTACAGCGAACAAAATATATAAAAAAAGTTATTCCCAAGATGGCCGCCAAATGAATTCGAAATTCAATTTCGTTATTAAAATAAAATTAAAGGAGTGAGCAAATTATGCCGCGCCGCATCCGAGTCTCAGCAGACAAATCCGCCTCCTTACAAATTGTATAGAGACGGATGCGCGTATCGCACACCTTAACGGAGCGTGCCGGGCGGAATTTTGCGCGACGGAGCAACCATAGAGGAATTACCTCTCTGGGTATAACAAATCAGCGTGTCCGTAGTTTTTAGTTCACATCGTCGGCAAGCCTTCAAAAGTGTGACCACATTGTGTAAATTTCTACTTTACGGTACAAATGAATAACGGTTCAATAGGTAGTCCAAAATCTTTTGATACATTATAGTAGGAAATTGATATTATCGAATAAAATATAATAAAACCTTTTTAAAAGATAATGAAGACAGTCTATATAAATATTCAATTTTATTTTAGTTTTATTCACGCAGAATACATTGATAAATAAAGGAAAATTTCCGGTAGAAGTTATTTAAAATTGGTTACACTGACATACTCAAAATCCGTCAATGCGATGAGACCCGGCCCGTCAACAGTGTGCCATAGCGAATTTTGTGCTGTGCTGAGCCCCGGCCCGCTCCGGCACGGCCCGGCACGCTACGTCAAAGTGTCTGTGTATCTTCAAGGTTGACACCATAGACCATTTGTTTTATAGACTTATAGATAGATCCATACAAAATTTCGTATACGGGAAAAATTCGGAAGTATAATAATACAACAAAACTAGATATTTACACCAAACGGAGTAATCTTAAGACGCGAAAAAACATTTTTCTGCATTTTTACAACATCATATAAACACTCGTATATTAATAATTAAGATTATTAATATACGAGTGAGAATTAATTTTTCTAAAAATACTTTAAAACCAATCCTTACAGCCAGTTTTAAGCTGCAACTGGTCAGGCGTCATTATAATTTACAAAGTAACTTGCATATTAGAAATAGCAAGATATTTTATTATGATTATTTTATAGAAATATATTAATAACTATTATTAAAGAATCAAAAACTTAGATCTGCAAAATTTCAATAAATGCTATTCCTGGTAAAATTATTTAGCGACATCTAGCGGAGTAATTCTAAGGGAATAATTTTTGTATATCTGAGTTTGCAACGAGTTTTAACCGTAATCTAATTGATGGAACGTTTTAAGCTTAATTTTTAATCGATATAGCATATTTGATAACCTTAGTGATATCTGTGGGTCAGATGTGAACTAAAAACTACGGACACGCTGATTTGTTATACCTAGAGAGGTATAATTCCTCTATGGTTGGCACCACACACGAGTCACGACGCCCAATTGAATCCGCCGAATTAATTACAACGAATTTAATGAAGTCGTTTCTTTTTATAATGAAGGGTTTCAATTGAACCTCGCAAAGGGTTTTGCTTTTAATCTCCAGGCATTCGTTTTATAACTGTATTTATCCTCTATTATAAAATAAACTTTTATTTCATTAACTAGATGATGCAACTTCGTTAAGCTAAAATTCGTTTATCGTACCGGAATAGTATATTTTTCCAGAATAAAAAGTATCCCATGCTCTTTTTGGGATTCAAAGTATATCCATACTAAATTTTAGCAAAATCGGATCAGCGGTTTGAGAGTGAAGAGGTGACAAACGGACAGACAACACAGACAGACAGACTTTCGAATTTATAATAATAGTATGGATATTCTAAGAACTATGAGTAAATCTTCAATGAAATTTATCAATGTTTTTGCAAATTTTGGACCAGATCGAATCACGGCATCGCCTTCTCCCATACCACCTTAACCCCCGGGGTTATCGGGGTTGACACCTTGGGAGACGTATTTCGAAAAATCCCTTCTTATTAGTCAGCTTCGTCATACTGAGAACTCTCCCCCAAATTTCATGTTTCTTCGATCAGTGGTTTAGGCTGCACGTTGATTCCTAAACGCGTATAGTTTAGGACAAGGATTTCATTTTATGATATAGATTATAATCATTTGACTTGTAGATCGGCGCCTCGTCTGTCAAAAAAGAATATTATTACTAGCGAAGGAGCGGAGCTTTATGAAGGCTAGCAAGATTTTAAATGGTGTAATTTTGCTTTTACTACAGTATTTTTTTTAAATCGCGCTTTGGCCCACCACACATTCCCACTGTATCTCCTCTGTCGCCAGGATCGACAGCGGTATCCAACCACTATGACCCTTTGATATGATCTCAGGGAGCCCGAGCGACTTGCTAAAGCTGCCTTGGGACCCGTAACGAAATTAACGAGAAGAAGATAGGAGGAGTAGGAAGTAGTATAATTAATTTACTACAGTATACTTAGTTTGTTTAGTTTATCTTTAAATATTCACATGTTAACTTATTCTTGACGTTCGTAGTACAAGTGTTACTTTTTTATTTTTTCTAATCAACCATGTCTGATTTCTGTTTGTTTATATTATTTGTATCTTGTGTGTATTGAAAATAAATTATTGTTTTTTTCTTTTTAGTTTTTAATAATTTTTAGACATATATACAAATTACTGTGCTTAAGCTATTGTATGAGATATAAATATTTAATTTATTTTGGTTTTCGCACAGTGGCAACAAAAATACATGTTTTGTGAAAATTGTCACTCTTTCGCTTTTACCGTTCTTGAGATACGGCCTGGAGACAGACAGAAAGACATCGAGGTCTTATCAATAGGATTCCGTCTTTGGCCGATGTTTCAATATTCAAAATTCCTAATGGAATGTGATTTGAGAGGGTTATTATCGTGTAAATTCAGATTATCGAGAGTGCAGCTGACGCCACGTCTCTCACAGATGTTCCCGAGTGTTGAACAAACTGCCTACTTTACATTGAATTAGTTCGATAGAGAAAAAGCGGATTAAACGGTGAGAGCAAAGACTTTGAAATCAATGTATACTTGTTGGAAAAACTTATTAATATAATAATTGCATTAGGTACTTATAATATACATTTACAGCAACATTATAGGTGTACCCAGTAGCTTAAAAGGCTCTTTCATATAGCTTCTAGCTTTTGCCCGCGGCTTTGCTCGCGTGGAAATCGAAAATCGCGTAAAAACCACGTACTGGCACTGTTGTAGTAAATGTTATGTATCAGAGATGGCGAACTGTGAAAGTGAGCAGCGCTGAAAGCGAAAAAAAATTTTTGCGATTTGTATGGGAAAACGCGCTAGCGACAAGAGTTTCCCCATACAAATTACAAACATTTTTGTTCACTTTCGGCGCCGCTATTTTCATAGTAAACTTTATATAAGGAACATACACACCCTTAATCTTATCACTTACTTCTGTTACATCTTGTATAAACTTCAATTTGACGAAGAGTATGATCGATAATACTTTGGAACTTAAGACGAAATCCTTAATTAATTAATATTCGTGTCTGATTACATCACTACCTTTCTAAGTCCTAATACTTAATAGCCTCAATGTGTACTGTGTGGTTTTGAAGTAAATACGAGAACACTAAGCACTTACTAAACCACTAACCGCTAAACCACAGTTTGGTCAAGGGCTCAAGGCTCATTGTGGCATACTGCAAGGCGCGTGCTGTTCATTCTTTGAAGCTGTACTGTGTAGTACTGACAGATTGTACTGCTTTTTGGTGAAATTCTTGTTTCACAGTAAACTTTTCCATAATCAAAATGTCATTCATATTCCTATATTCATCATTGTTATGTTCCAAATTTGAAAATTCAAAATTACTTATAACTCCATGATTAAAGTGAAATTTTTATTACTGTATCCACAAACTAATTTCTATATCAGTTACTTAATTAATACAAATTCACCTGCTTTTACGGTCAAGTATAAAGAAAACTCCTGCACACTCTTATGTTTCGCACTTAGTTTTGCTTAAACATTTAAAAATTGTTTGATTATTATTACTGTTAAATAATATAAAACCACCAAAACTAGACAGTTTTCTTATGTATTGGTTGACCTCGTTAATGCCAGTTTTACAATCGCTAAGTTTGTGGCCAAAGCTTTATCAACCGAGAGCTGGTAGCAATTTTTGAGTAGGTATTTAATACAAGCTGAAACCTTGTAATGTCTTATTACATCTCTTTTCTCATCAGTCAGGTCTGCAGTGCCGTATTGGGGTGTAATAGGAGAGTTATATGACAAGGTTTCAGCTTGCTTTATATTTGCCTACTCAAAGTTTACTATCAGCTCTCTATTATAAAGGTTCTCTATTATATAAGGCTCTGTAAAGCACAGGTTCTATACCGTAATATATGAAAATACTGAATGTACCTGTACGCTACTTTGGCTACGTGTACGTATATACTCTACGTATACGTATAGGCTCTGGTGGCATAGGTATTTTGTTTTTTTCTTACCTGCTCGACGGAGCCATACTGTCTTCTGGAGAAAACGCCCCGCCTGGAGATCAGCTCACTTGCCGAGGAGCTGTAGAGAAAAAAAAACCTTTTACTAATCGGCTTTTAGAAACAACTGGTGGTGTGACAAACTAAGTTACAATAGCTAAGGTTGTCTGAAAGTAGCACCGCTGGTATTATTACAACTTGTATATAAGAAACAGGTGTAGTTATCTTTTAAGTCAAAGACAAAGTGTTTTATTCAAAATTAGATCGTCAAGATACACTTTTTGACCGTCGAAACTAAACTGTAGTGCCACCGGTTCAGGAACTAACCTGGGGAGAAGAACCGGCGTAAGAAACTCGCACGGAGCCATCTTTTACAAAAAAGATGGAAAATTTATTCTTTAAAGATAAAATAATATTACAATGTTATGGCTTTCAAGCTATGTAACAATAATATGATAATAAAGGTAACCTGCATACTGTTCAGTAGTCCCTAAAGTATTTTTAATTTTGTTGCACTTTGTATCAGACCAGGAATAGGCGGTTGCAGGCCATGGCTTACGGGCAGCGTCCTAGGAGATAAAACATCGTGACACGAGAATTTTAGATATAATGTCTATTTAACACGATGCAATGTATGCATCTGTGTCCTAAACTTGCATTAATTGTGATATTTACATGGCCGCATTGTCTATACATATAATAAAACAGTAAAATTAGCGTGGCTGTACAATTAATATTTTTACAAACTAATCTTGAGGAAAGGGGGCTTGAAAAAAGGGGGCTTAAGAACAGTAATAGAACACAAATCGTCAAAAAACTTGTCTGTTTGTACGCGCTAATCTCCGGAACTACTGAACGGATTCGATTTTTTTTTATTCAATATCTATTTAATCTAGGCGACACGTAAGATACTTTTTATCCCGGGAAAGTGTATGATTCTCATGGTATACAAATTTTCGCGCAGCGAAGTTGCCGATATCAACTAGTACATCAATACAATATAACAAGATTATATACATGATGTATTAGATCGCGTGTCGGACGATGTAACAAATCAGACATATCGGAATTGATGTCGGACGACCGCGGCCTGACCCCATTTGTCACTTGTCACACATAACGGTCACATTCTAGAAATAACCACATCGCAGAATATACAAGTGTAAGAAACCAACGACACCCAATTATTTCCGTAATATTGCAATAGTATTATATCTATCAGAACCGAACGAACGAACCGAAGAAAACGAATTTTAGAATTCGACATTGTCGTTGAATTTCTAATACCACGTAAGTCACATTTTTGCTATTTAGTCATTTTGATGCCATTTTGCACAAAATCGGAAAACGCATCGCTTAAGTTAATGAGGTACACGTATCAGGGGGGTTATTATGACCTCTTATTCCCAGCCAAGTTCCAGCCAGTCAGGAGTCACGTGACACTAAATACGTAAAGTTTGACGTTCCCTAACGTCACTAACATGCTTAAAATCCATTCATAGACAACGAAAACAGTATTAATTCGGTTCTTATTCTAATAAGACGTTGTAATACGAAAAAAGAACAAGGCAAATGTTGCCCCTATATTGAACTGCCTGGAACCGTGCAGATTTTTAATGGTCATAATAGCCCCCCAGGTCTCTTATTAGTATGGTGATCTATACAAAATTCAACGGCTATATATGACCTTTTATGGAACCTCGCACATTTGCTTACGCCTAATAAGGAAGATGCGTGTAAAACAATATTTATTAAATGCAAAGTATCATGATAGTGGGCTAAAAATATAGAGAATGACAAAAAATCTCTGAATTCTGTTGAGATATAAGTTAGATATTAGCGATTTAAATTTTCTACCCGTCTCTTTTTCCAAAAACGTTATTTAGTATGAACTTTGTATACAGCTGATCGTCTTTGACGTCACAATCAATATCTTTTTTTTAACTGACTACTTTAAAGGGTTGTAACTTTGTTGTTCTTAATTTTATGAAAAAAACTGACTGGACTACTTCGTTTTTTAATAACGATAGTTTTAAAGAAAGAAAAAAAAACATGCATATTCCCTATTGTCTGATTCGTTTGAATCATTCGCTGTCAAATTCAAAGAGAAAATGACTTCGATTCATTCGATTCTGATAGATCATAACCAATTGGTTCTAAATGTTTTTTAAGAGTTTTAAAACCGACCTCGACTTTCGACCTTTTGAGATTCCACCCAGCGATCTCGCAACTCCGGCTGAATTTAATAATTTCAGAGTGACGTTAGAAATCAATCAATAAAAGTTAATTTTTTTTTTAATTTAATTTTTTAAAGTAAATTTTTTCTTAATAAATTAAGTATTTGTAAAGATTCTATCATCGCTCTGTACTGCCACAACTTAATATTTCGAGAGTTCGTGGCCTAATGAGTAAGACCTTTGGTTCGCACTCGAGAAGGAGCAGGCTTAAACCCGGGTGGAGGCGTGTACCAATGAGACAATTTCCGATCTCAAGCACATTATACGGATGCTCATTACCGTGTCATGCTTCAGCAAGAATAGGCTAGATCGATCGGAGTGATACCAAGGCCTGAAAGAAAACTAGCATGAAACAGCGTTGTTCTGTGTTTCGTTCAGTGAGCGAGTTTACCGGTGACCCAACTTCCCTAATCCCTATTCCCTCATAAAGGCCGGCATTGGCGACGACAGTTGCTTTCCATCAGGTAAGCCGATTGCTCGCTTGCCCCCTAAATATCATAAAAAAACCGCTTAAGAAATGCTGTGGAATATTGATACGCTAGTGCAAAGTGTATTATGAAATTTATGACTTTGTTGAGATTTTACCAGACTTGTCTCACCAGTGGCATACTGGTACAATATTACGTTGAATTCGTGACGTCATAAGCGTTGACGAGTATACTGGGTTATATTTAGGAACACACACTTTACGATTCATTTGTCATTTAACATGACGTGGCTGCTCCCTTTGCACGGATTATCCCACCATTAAGTTAATTGTGAGTTTGATTACAAGTTAATTATACGGCAATATAGTTAATGGCTCGTTGTGAGATTGATTGTAGTATTTTTATGGTGAACAACAATATTATTTAGTCGTTGTTAAAATTATAATTTCCAAATACTTAAAGTTTATTTTATTAACCACGATGTAAGGGAGACGGTATATGTGTTTGGGGTGAAAGGTTTTTTTGTGTGTGTTTGTGCAAAACTATGTATAGAAACAGTTTGGAAAATGCTGAATTCACTTTTATAATTTTTTAAAATATAAATCTAAAACTTATTATATAACTAGCATTTTCCCGCGGCTTCGCTAGCGAAAACATCGAAAATAGTATAAAAACTGGCCGTTGCAATGCATGTTATGTATAAGAGATGGCGCTGTATGTGAAAAATGATTATCCGTGTTTTCCTACTTTTGTCTAGAATTTTTTCTTGATTTTTTTGTTAAAAGCCGCACGGAGCCCGAGACGTTTCCAACGAATACAAAACCGTCGAAATCGGTTCGTGTGTTCTAGAGTTATATCGTTAGGTAGGTAAACCCGACTTATTTTTATATAATACGTAATATGTAACGTAGCTCTCTTAACACCAACAAGTATTTATTATCGTATCTAGTTACTGGTAGGTATTAACAACAAAATTACGGAGCGGATATTGTTGTCAATACTTAGGTATAAGACAAAGTTGTTTGCGTTACAATCCGTATGATTGGACAAATTCTTGGAAGGGGTTTACCCTTGTTACAACTTACCGCTGTCAGACTAGTGCAACATATCTTGATAGAGTAATATTTATTTATTTATTCTTTATTTGCTCATAGAATATAAAACATACATTAGAGAAAAAAATACTAGGTTGGGAATAAAGCAAATGGGCGGCCTTACCATTTACAAGGGTTTCTTCCAGGCAACCCATTACTTTTATAACGATAAAACAATAATCACTTTGAGTATCAAACAAAATTGATTTAATACTAATTATTGTGATATTGGACTAAAAATGTAATAAACTTGCTGTGCCCTACGGTACTACCCGCAATAAAACATTTATATGTGTTAATTCAGAATACCAGCTACCTCCATGTCAATTAAAATCGCTCCAGCCGTTTAAGCGTATAAATTCACAAACATTCTCGTTTATAATATAAGTGAAGTAAAACTTTCAAAAAGAGAACGTAATCCCTCTTCTGATGTTGCGGGTCTCTATGAACGACGGTAGCTTTTCATCAGGTTGCAACGTTTGCTAATCTAATTTTATTTTAAAAACAAAAAAGTTTTCTGCCTATCCCTTTCTCTAAAAAACTTTGTATGCATAATCCAGCGTTAATATACGTCGCAGTATATAAAAAAAGTTCATACTCAATTCTATAGCAAAATACTAAAATCTCTAAATAATAAATAGCAAGTCTCTCTTTCTAAGTAACAAATTTAAAGGCGTATGTTATTCCTCACTTTACAAAAAATAATATAGTACACTTTACAAAAAGTAATCGGACTAAGTAAATAAAGCTAAAATACCGCTATGTACAAAAAGTCCTTTTTGAGCTATGAGCAAGAAACGCGTCATTTTTTCTAAGGGCTTAGTACTTCATAATGGTAATATTAATATTACTAACTCGATGACTATAAAGACTACAAAAATTTTGGTAATACACGTTGATAGAGCTTTTTTTTCTGGTTATGATGGCATCAAAATGTCAAATCGACCAGACGTTGGTTAACGGCGTTTAAGCTTCAGGACGGCTGTAATTACAGAATAAAAAATCATTCAAGCACCTTAACAAGCAAGAGATACAACAGCGACATAGCTCCGTCAATGAACTATAAAAAGAAGTTTAAATTTGGAATAGAAGTGATATTTTTATGTCAAGGCTCGTTTTAAGATGGCGGAGACTCAATGAGACTATGAATAGAGTGCATTCGAGTGTGAAATGCCTCACAAAGGTTACCCGTTCACATTTAGGAGATACAAAATATCACTAATCGGAACAGCGTAAACACAGCTTCTAGTCACATTTTAGAATATCTTTTATGTTATACGTGTACACAATCAGATACTAAATGGTGCCCGTTGTGCCAAAACGCGTTTATCGCGCAAGACCCGTACATTTTTGCGGGTAAAATGTATCCTACGACCTTCAACGTGGCTTGAGTTGACGTTGAGTGCAAAGTTTCAGCAAAATCGGCCTGAAGAAGTTACAGACATACAGAAAGACACTTTGGCATTAATAATATTAAGTAAGTATACAAGTATAGATTAAAAGGCTTCATAAACTTGGCCTTCCTTATTGCTCCTAAAAAACTACGCCATTTTGTGATTGACTTACTGGTAACCCTGGGTTATTACTTATTTTTATGTAAATATCGTATCGGCCAGGCAGCCCTTTATGTGTTGTGCGGAGCCCCATATTTTAGGCGACGCCTCGGGCGGTCACCCAACGCCTCCGCTAACGGCCTACAGAGACTGCGTCATAGATTTTCCAGGCAAAAAAATATTCTCACTAATTTACTAACGTGTGACCGTCTGTCCTATACATTACAAAGGAGATTAATTATATGGAGTTGACTGTCCGTAGTATTTAATAAGTTGGATGTAACACAATAGACAGAACGACCTGGTAGGTCGACCTCAAACAAAGCTACTACTAATTAGTATTTCGAGACAAAGTAACGAAGCGGGTGGCGCGGCGCGAGTACTACGCGTAACGCGGTATGGCTGAATGCGTGCTTTGAAATTTGAAAGGCTGAGCAAATAGCAATGTAGAGTCACGGCGCGCGCCAAGCCGCCGGCAATGAATGACTACTGGTCTGCCGTTCTCAAGCTAAAATGCGACTATGCACAAAAAGTCCTTTTTGAGTTATGAGCAAAAAACGCAGTAATTTTTCTAAGGGCTTGCTACTTCATACATCAATATTAATTTTAATAACTCGATGAACTATATAAGCTCTAAAAATTTTGCTAATACACGTCGATAGAACTTTTTCTTCTGATTATGATGGCATCAAAATGTTAAAAACGACTAGATGTTGGTTAACGGCATTTAAGTTTCAGGACAGTGCTAGGCTCCGTCAAATTTGAAACGTAAAAAAAAAAATTTGACATTTCGCAAACACTTCTAAGTCGGCTTACTCATTCGTTCTATCTACTGTGGCTTTAGGGTTTTTTGATGACATTGATGAACGACGAACTGTTATTAACGACTCTTTGTGACTTTGATCTAATCTCACCAAATTTCGACGAAATCATTCAATCTATTGTCTAAAAAATAATCTTAGATGTATTTAATAATTAAATGGAGAGCCTTTATAATATTAATAATAAAACATTAAAATTGGCGTGTCTGTACAATTAATATTTTTACAAACTAATTAATGTGGGGGGCTTAAACTAAAAACTAAGTCTGGTAGAGATGTGCCGTTGTCGTTGAAATTATGACTTTTCTTTACTAATTGACATGGCGGCTATACGGACCCCCCACCCAAAAGAGCCTCTACTCAAAGGTGAGTCATAAAGAAAACCCCGAACTCAGAGGCCGTGTGCTCAGATATTTTTTTAACATAGAACCTCGGATGGTATAGCTACGCCACTGATTAGTCTTTCTTAAAACGGTTTGAAAAGACACAATTTACACCTAAGGTGTAAAAGAATAGAAATCTTCTTTTTAGTCGGGGTTAAAAAGGCTAAAAAGTATCAAAATTAAGTTTCACGATCTTTGCAATACCAAACGCACACCATTTTCATTTCGAATTTCCCGCGAAAACCTCACCGAGCGTAAACCCAATATTGGTGGAATATTTTAAATTACGTCCTGGATTATAATTTAAATACGAAAATTTTCGAGAATACTACATTTTGCCTACGGCTTTGACGGGAACTTTGCTTCAGGCTTTACTTACTACTTAACTACGTAGGGGTGCTAAGAAACAGTAATAGAACACGTATCGACAAAAAAAAGTTGTCTGTTTATCTATTTCTCTGTTTGTACGTACTAATCAGACGAATTCGAGTAAATCTTTTTTTGTTTAATAGCTGGTCTGGGCAACATATAGGATACTTTTTATTCCGGGAAAATGTACGGTTCCCGTGATATACAAATTTTCGCGCAACTAGTTTATAATACAAGTATACATATTTCTATATTTCTTAGATTCTATAGAAATATATTCTATGGAAAATTCCTATGATTCTACAGAAATAGATTCTAGAATGTTCTACGTTCATAGATATACTGACGGCACGCGAACAATTATTTTGTATTCAACATGCTCCTTGGCTCTACGTCGAACGTATGTCTGTGATTTCCACCCAATAGTTCCTTTTTATCATTCTGCCGTCCTCAAGCTGAAGTGTCGTTAATTTACTGGTCGATTTTGACATTTTTATGCCCTCATAATAAAAAAAAAAGGTTCTATTGGAGTGTATTACCAAAAGTTTTGTGGCTTTCAAAGTCATCGAGTTATTACAATTAATATTGCAGTTATAAAGTACCCTTAGAAAAATTGCCGCGTTTTTTGGTCATAACTAAAAAAAAACTTTCTGTTCATAGCGGCATTTAAGCTTGAGGACGGTGCTTTGAAGAGGACGCAGCATAACCGCCTGATCATTTTCCCTCCAATTTCAAAATAAATCTTCACAACGTGGTAAATACGTGATATTTGTTTACTTTCCCACTATCACTTGGATCGGAGTACATGTTTACGCTACAATCGATTGTTTACATTACAAAGGTTCAAGGTATAACGCTTACACCATAAAATATATGAGTAGTACATATTCCTTGTAGGTAAAGAAGATTAGGGATAGAAGACGATATAAGTAATATATATATTGATATGCAAGCGGAAAACTTTTTACCCCTTGTTACGTAAGACGCCTAGTTATAAAAGGACGAAACGCACAGTTTTTTTCTCTATTAATGTTAATACTGTTCGATGAAACCCGAGGGTTGGAGGCCTGGTGTTTTAAAATACAAGCAGGAAACTACTTAGTTTAAGATGCCAGTCTCCCCACAAATATGTGCACTGTATCGCAAATGTAACTGTACGTTGATGTAATTTTTTTTGTGGTGAGAAAATAAATATATTTATTATTATTATAGTTATAGTTGATATGGAGGAGCGTGGGATATCAATATTATTCTATAAAATATGCTTGATCTCACATATTTTAAAACACACAACTACAATACGCACACTAAAATATGTTGACATGACACGAAAAAACTGTGACTTTTTTAGAAAAATTTTGGGCCCTGGTATGGAGACCTTTAAATATAATTAGCAAAATTGAGGTCTGTGATTGAATTTTGTGAATAAATTATATTTTTTAAATTTTCTCTAAACGATGGATATAAACTTACTTATGGTCGAATTTTGACTACAGGGCGACCTCTGGTTATATTAAACTGGCACTTTGTGTAAGTGGCGCCATGACAGAGCTGACAAAATACTTCGAGCCCTGATCCAAAAGGGCTCCTGTTCGAAGGACGCCCCTGTAGCTTCGATGGAAATGAGAATTTTTTTGACAAAGGGCCAAAGAACCATACCGCCAATATTAAGCGAACGCATAATAGTTAAAAGTACGTATTTAGCGCTTCGTTGTCGCCTGTCGGTGAGGTGGATTGTCTGGAGATTCTTCGAGAGAGAACTCGAAGCTATTTTACATTGTCGCTAGTCGCTACATGCTAATTGCTTTATACACAGCACAACGCTGTTTCACGCCAGTTTCATGTAAGTCCGTGGTGTCACTCCAGTCGAGACGGCCCATTCGTGCCGAAGCATGGCTCAGCCACGGCAACTTTTATAACGTTAGATATATTGTATTTTCGATGGTACATTTTTTTGACAATCTCTGATACTTGTTTGTTTCATAATTCAAGTGAGGGTTCCTAAGCATCTCAAGATATCGCTTACTAAGTCTCGTCTGTGGGCGGTCGCGGGAAACTCTTGACTCCGCTAAATTCAATGTGGACGCCTCTTCAGTTTTATGATATTCTTTTTACCGTATCTTGTATATTTTTCCGCGAACAAGTGTTGAGTGACGTAGTTGAGTTCCTTAGTAAGGCGCAATGTATAAAACCTGACAATGCATAAAAGCATTAAATAGCTAGGTTTTCCTATCATATATACTAATGTTATAAAGAGGAAACCTTTTTGTATTTTTGTATGTTTGTATTGAATAGGCTCAAAAACTATTTCAAAATTTCTTTTACCATTACTTAGAGGGATTCTTCCGAATCCGTATAGGCTATACTATATTTTATCCCGGAAAATAGTTTTAGATTTTTCGTAATAGTCAAAATTGTGGAGTAAGTCGTCGAAAAATCTGCCGTACGTTAAAGGTTCTCGCGAACGTTGCCTAAATGGCTTCTATAGAAAAGTTATAGAACACAATAATGCCCACAAAAAAGCCCACGATAGTACAAACCAAACATTTATATTTTCGCCATTATAACAACTTTTCCATAAAATAAAAGTAATTAAAATTATTAGCCTATGTTTATTGATTATATTATCGTTAAATACTCATCCTTATCCAAATAAACTATTTATTGAGCAAGATTGTTGCAATAGCTATAAATTACTTTTTATTTTATTCCAATCGGACAATCCATTCCAATCCAAATCCAATCCAAAATATATTACGAATTTAAAATTGTTATTGGTATTAAAATGAATGATGGCCTTCACAATGTTTCTTTCAGAGAGCTTGAAAAATAAATGTCTACTCGTGCGAAGCCAGGGCGGGTCCCTAGTATCATATAAAACAGACATGAGGGTTTCGGTTTTTGCTATTTGTCTCTTAAAGCCTGCCCTTTGTCTTTAAAATACTGCTGTTGTACAAATCTTTTTTTAAATTAATTTTCTAAAAAATATCATAAATTTTTCGCATCTCTCTCCTATCCCCGGACTATCGGAAACTGAAAATGTTAGACAATACATTAATCAAGCGATGACAAGTGAAATATTTTTCATGCGAACCGCCGCGGCTGAAGAGATTGTATTGGAGCACGTAGCTGCACGTTGTGTGTTTCGTGTACACAATACATGAAAACCCTCGCGTGTTATAACGTGATGCAGGGGTTTTAATGTGCTTTATTTAAATATAGAACTCTTATTGTATTTAAATATGGAACGACTGAACTAGTATCAAAGAATTAGATCAATAATATGTTAAGTGGAAAACATACTGATCGGACGTGATTGACAGCTTCGATCTGGATAATAATTGTACATTGAAGGGTGCAAACTATAAGGGGTAAGTCGCGGACGTTTTGTATGGGCGGTCAGCCGCGTCGGACGTCAGTCGCGGACGTTTTTGTACGGGGTGATAGGCCCGTTAGCTCAGTTTGTTTCCAGCTTTAATGCCTTCTTAAGATTTTTGACAGGACTTTATCAATTTTTGCATAGTGTTAATGAACTAAAACATCCAATCCTTATAATATTACATAAAAATGTGTAAATGCTTGTTTGTTTGTCCTTTACGCCTTACACGCCACACTTAACCGATCGACCTATTTGCTGGCGTCTAAGTAAGGTAAAGGCTAGACTAAGTAGACTACTAAGTTTGTTACAATCCATCCGAGTGTAACAAAGGCTACTTTTGGTCTTGGAGAAACATGATTTTCCCAAAATTTTCGTATTTTTATGTGATTTTTTTTTTAATTTAACGCGGGCTAGGCCTAGTTTATATCTGTTCAAAAACTTTTAAAACAATGTATTAGGTGGCTGTTCTCCTTCTCGTTTCCAGAGTACAGAGTAAATAATGCTACCCTGTAGGGTACTGTATAGATTCCACTATTCAATTCTCATGTAAATTTAGTTATTCCACACTAGATAATACTCAACCAACGGCAAAATATAATAATTTGTGTTAAAGTTTTAACGTTGAATAATTTAAGCTTTCGAATAATAATGCGCATATTTTGAAATAATTTCCATTCTGTTCGGCGATATTATATTATTTAATATTTATGGAACTGCTCCTCCTTTAGTATTTACAAAATCTTCTGTGAAGACCCAATAACATTGTTGGGAACGTATTATCAGAGTAGATTCGTAAGACAGATGAAAGACTTACGCAAATTAGTCGTAATATGCCAAAATCACCCGACAGACTACGGCAAATATAAAATTGATGAAGCATGATCCTTGCAAGAACGACAGCCAGTTTTTAGGGTCACCCAAAAGGTAAAAACGGAACCATTACTATATGGTCCCGTTTTTATCCTTTGCTTAGTCTTAGTAAAGACTTCGATGTCTGTCTGTCCGTCTGTCTGTATCCAGGCTGGAATCTCAAAAACGTACGTAATAGCCAGAGAGTTGAAATTTTCACAGAATAAGTATTTCTATTGTCGCTAATAACAACGAATAGTAAAAACAAAATAAATATTTACGAGTGAGTTACGGAACCCTAAACTATGGAAGCAGCTGACTCCGCGACTCCGCAAGTTTCCCATCACAGGTGGTCTACAAGTTCCCCGAATCTAATACAATAGGTTATTCTTTTAGTTCTCCCATTGTCTTAATTCCAGAACATTATTTTAATATTATAATTGTGTCACTCTTTAATCCCACTTCGATTAGGATAGTCGCTTTAAGATAATTAAATGTAATTTAAATCAAGTTTAATTTTAATAAATAATTTTTTTTTTGTTTTTTTATAAGTCCTCAGACTGTCGCAACTGTATTTAGTGGCTCTCATACAACAAACGTGTTTTTTTCTTCTTGGTACTAGATGGCGCTGCAGTACGTCTATATCGCGCTCGCGCTAATAATAATTTAATGTCAAGAGACTGATCGCAGAATTAATCAACAAAAATATGGCTAATTTACGTAATCTTTAGTAATCTGTGACATAACTGGGCATGGACATACAAATAGTCCGAAGCCACGAGCCAACATATTTTATTTATCCCTATATTTTTACGTTACACCTAACCATACTTTTCAATTCTCTAGGATTTTATTTTTATTAAAAAATTAAAAACCGACTTCCAAGGAAATATCTCGAAAAATAATAAAAAGAAACTTCTATAAACTGAAAGGTATGAAATAATAAAAGTTCCTTTAGTTACTCATGGTTCCCATCATCTGCCATCTGCCATCCGACTTCCAAGGAAATATCTCGAAAAATAATAAAAAGAAACTTCTATAAACTGAAAGGTACGAAATAATAAAAGTTCCTTTAGTTACTCATGGTTCCCATCATCTGCCATCTGCCACCACCACCATGGTGAACATGTGACCTTTTCGGAACAATACTATATACAACAAAGAAAAAGTTTTGA